>OZ014438.1:58668651-58825465 GCA_963966035.1 Acleris laterana | reverse complement strand
GAGGTCTAAGGGAACACTGTGCGCAGTAATTTCAGGTGGTTCTGCTGAGTGGGTGTAAGATCTGTATAAATTTTAATATCTTTATTCTCGATTTTGTTCCTATTCTGCATCAGTTGCTTTGGTATCTGTGAGCAATCAAAATAGACCTTTACGGGTCGGATCTTCGTTGGATTGAATTTTCCGAGGCGCATGATCTTCTGGGGGGCGGGTATGTTGCCCATGAGTGATCGAGTTGCACTGAGGACTTCGCTTTTATCGTGTTCTTGTTTTTCCTCGGCATTTCCCTCTGCTGATTCTGTTATCCCGTAAATTATTACATTTTTTGCTCGATTTGTGCGTTCACTAATCTCCCTAATTAATGCTTCATCATCGCAGGAGCGCACATTTTGGATTTCACTAGATGTTCCACTTTTGAGAATATTGACGTCATTTTGTAGGCTCTTAACTTTTTCATCTGTTACAGTAATTTAACTTATTCTAGTATATTAACGCAGCTCCTTTATATCTGACAACAGCCCTGATGTAGCCAATTTCCTGAATAAATGATTTAAATTTAAATTTGATATCTTCTGACTAGCATTCCGCTGATTACATTCGCAATATGATCCATTCCATATTCCGTACAGTAACTGCGTCTTCCCGTCTGTCATACTGTAACACTCTCACGGCCAAACCGCCGAGCGGATGTCAATGACTTGGTATGGAGATAGTTTAGAGTGCTTAGACCCCGAGGAAGGACATGGCCTATTTTTACCTGGGGTTAACGACTTCTACGTAGATGGAGTCACGAGCGACAACTATATAAAATAAAAATCAATTGCCACATGTACTAACAATTACGGAGCACTTGAGAACCGCTCAATCGATTCGGCTGTTTTTTTTGTGTCGTAGTTGTCAGGACAGCGTTGTACACCGGAACAGTGTGTATTTTTTATGAACACTGATGTTATTTTATTTATTATTTACATTGTAGGCGATACATTCAGGTAGAATTTTAATATAAGTTACCGAATTAATTTCGGAGTGCTAGAATTGTTCCAAAGCCTGTAATACTATTACAGACTCGATCAGTCTCCAACTGCGTAATGATATAGATGTAATTTAGAATTTCGAAGATTTTCCAATCACGTACCAAGTTCTCATATCATAAATTATTAGGTAATTTATTATCTAATATTGATATTGATAAGATGAAGTAAATACGTACCTACTCTTTATATAGGCAATCGCCGCCCTGCCTGGCAACACAAGGAAAAGGTATCCGAGACTGCGGAGCAGAATTTTATCCTGGATCTAAATCGCAGCGCTCTGAGGGCTAGGCGCACCTCGGCCTCCTCCTATAACTATGTTCACGGGGTGCTGACTTGTCGCCATTGCAAGCGCTCGTTCTCCCACAGAATCGGCTATAGGAGCCATTTGAGAGCGCATGAGCGTGCTGGCCGGTGCAGCTCCCATTGACTCTTTCACATGGAGACTTATTTTTTAACTATTAATTCTTCAGAACGTTGCTTTAAATCGGTATTTTTTCATTCTTTTGATATCCGATCCGATGTCCCGATCGACAGTTCAGTTGGCCTAAAAATGCTTATACCGAACGAAAGACATAGAACAAGCATTTTAATAAATTGATACAGTAATTTCAAGATGCTTTTGTTATGTAAGTAAATATTGACACTTTGGATCATAAAGGAATCGCGACCAACCATAGCGCAAGATTAAGCGTTCGTAATAGTTAAGTTTGCCATATTTTGTAGATTATTTTCGGGCGGTATTTCAGGGCAAGTTATATTTTAGAAACCTGTACTGATTTAAATTTTCTGTCAAACAATACTTTCTCGAATTACGCGGAAGTACTCTAAAAGGAACATAATGTGCAAATTTACAATACAACAAACACTTTATTTTACACCAAACAAAAAAATTGCAGAGAAACAGTACAATTAAAAATAACACAGGTAAACAACAGGCGGTATTAATTTAGTACATATTTCATTAATATTTAAATTGGTGTGCTGGTAACGATGATGTTAATAACCCTGCGTTATGCATGTATTATACAGGTGTTACTGAGCCACACGTTGCAAGGGCTACAATCGAAATATTTCGATATTTTGATTGTGCCTTTTATAGTTTTAAGTTTTACCGCTTTTTTAAGTATTTTGTGAACCGTTTTACATGTAACGAAAATATTTTATAAAACATCGCCTACATTGAATTTAGGTAGGTACTTTGTTGGATATGTCAGTCTTAATTATTTTTTTGACATATTTCCTACTTTTGATTTTTTATTTGTATGGAGAAACAAAATATGCGTTTACTTGAAAAAAAAAACAGGCAAATGGGCTTAAAAACTTCACTAATTCGTTATGATTCTAAAAATGTAAGTTTCCACTGAAAGACTTCTGTAATAAAAAAAAAAATAAAGGATTTTTCGTGACATGGACATTGGATATAACGGAAAGTTGCCATAATTCAGAGGCTCAGGGCGACTTTGTCCGCAGTCCACACCATCGTCATCACCTTCTTAACTCGTCCATAATGCCATATGATGATGATGATGATGATGATGATGAGTGGGGACGCGGCCGAGGCAGACGGGCGGTCGAGTGGCTCTCCAGTCATTCCGCCCTGTTCCCCTTGGTCAGGCCTCAGGTTATTGGCCCGGCGGCGCTCCCATCCAGCGCTGATCCCATCTTCTTGTTTTCCTACAGAACAAAAGTGCGTCCTGTAGGTTAATGCTTTTAAGTGTCTCTGCTGATAATGCGTCCTCCCCGAATGTGCGATGTCTCAGTGACGAGTACATTACACACTCGGTTAGGACTTGTTGGCTAGTTTCCTCTTTACCGCAGTGTGGGCATCGAGGATCCTGTTTGACTCCTATTACCGTCAGATGTTGAGTGGACAGTGTCCAGTCAATATCCCTGTCAGTATACTTAGATTGTACTTACCAAGATTTAGTAGATACCTTGTTCTGTTCCTGTTTACCCTTCCTATCATGAGTTTGGATTGTCTGCATCCCTGTGTTGTTATCCATGCCTCATTTGTCTTTGTCTCTATTCTTCTGGCGATGACTCCTTTCGTTACCGTTGCGGATATCGGAAGGGCTGGCTCCGGGCCCTGTTGATCCGCCCCTGCTCTGGCCAGTTCATCTGCCTTTTCATTTCCTATTGCTCCACTGTGCCCTGGTACCCATGCTAGTGTTACATTGGATGCTGTGCCTAGATTGTTCAGTTCATTCCTGCACTCCTGCACCAGGGAGGATTTGATGACCGGATTGTCTAGTGCTTTTAGTGCTGCTTGGCTGTCTGAGTAAATTATAACGTGGTTTCCCGTTATATCGCTTCTTTCCTTGAGATCCTGCGCACATTTCATGATGGCATACACTTCCGCCTGGAACACACTGGTAAAGCCTCCTAGTGGTATCGTTGTATGCTCATTCGCTTCTAGGTTGTAGATGCCTGCCCCCGCTCTTTTTGTTGAGGACTTCCATGATCCGTCCGTGAAGCATGTCGCTCTGGGTTCCGGTATCTCTGTCTCCCAACTATCTCTCTCTCCTATATGGATTCTGTATTTCTTGTCGAAGATCTTCCTTTTCTTTATTAGGTCATTGTTAGTCATGAGCATGTTCATGTTCACCATTGCCTCTCTTTGTATACTTGCGTGTCTCTTGTCCATCTCGGATCCGATCCACTCTCTGCTCATTTTCATTCTATACCACTGTTCTGTGGCTCTCTTTTCCACTTCAAGGTGTACAGGGTTCAGTCCTAGCATTATCTCCAGGGCCTGTGTGGGAGTTGTCCTCATTGCCCCGGTTGTCATTAGACATGCTAGTCTCTGGACCTTCGTCAACTCCTTTTCTATGTCTTTTATTTTTGCTCTGTCCCACCACACTATGGCTCCATATAGCAGTCTGGGGAGGACCACTGCTTTGTATATCCATTGTGTTATCAGTGGTCTTAGTCCCCATCTTCTGCCTATGGCTTTTCTGCATTGCCATAGGGCTATTGTTGCTTTCCGACATTGCTCCTTTACATGTGTCTTATATTGCAGTTTGCTGTCTAGTACTACACCCAGGTATTTTATTTCCTTGAGTGTTTCTATCTCATCACCTTTGATTTTGATGGGTGCTAGAGTCGGCAGCTTCCTTTTATTGGTGAAGAGTACTATTTTCGTCTTGGTCGGGTTCAGGTCTAGTCCTCTGTTTTGACACCAGTTTAGTACCTGCTTTATTCCTCTTATCATGACTTCTCTCATTACACTGAGGGTTTTACCCTTTACTAAGAGCACCCCGTCATCTGAGTATGCTTGCATATGTATACCCCCTCTGTTGGTTTCTCTAATGAGCGAGTCTAGTAGGAGACACCACAGGAGTGGTGACAGACAGCCCCCTTGCGGGAAGCCTCTACTCGTCCTTATCCTTATCGAGTCTCCTCCTAGTTGTGCAGTGATGCTGGGTCTATGTCATCCCTTCTTAGGCATTTCTCTATTGCACCAAAGGTGGCTCTATCGAAGGCGCCCTCCACATCGAAGAAGCAGCCTAATGCCAGTTCTTTATCTTCTGTTGCTCTCTCTATTCTTGTGGTCAGGTTGTGTAGGGCTGTTTCCGTTGATTTCCCTTCTATGTAAGCGTGCTGATTCCCGTGTAAGGCCAATCTTCCTACTTGCATGCTTGTCCTTATCTGTACATCTATGATCTTCTCCAGTGCCATATGGTCCACTATTCCAATTCGTCGTCATTCCTATATTGTCACCTTCCTAACTCGTCCACTTTCCTGTATTGCAACCATCCGAACTTGTCCACATTTCTATATCTCTGCTTTGGAACGTTGTTGTCAAACAGTAAACCTATAATTCAATACAGCTGTCTAGTCTGTTCCACAGTTTGAAAAAGTAATATGTGCTTGCAAAGCGTAAATTAATGTATTTGAGAACTGAAGAACCTTTTCATTCCGCGACTGGTCATTCTGTAAACTGAAAACCGAAAAGCCCACGAATATATCGGGACACCGTTTAAACAACTGCTAGTATTAGTTATGCAACGCCCAATCAGCAATTCGTACTGAACACGGTCGTTATTGGTCGTTTTAATATGGTTGCTATGGCCACGTTTCAACAATACTTAATGTAGCAAAATTGCAGAACTCCAAAATGGCTCATCAATAAAGACCGTGACGACATCATGTTCCTATGGCTACGTTCAAACAACAGCTACCACAGCTACAACAGATACCTACTAACTCTTCGAGTCGATTTCCAGTAGGTATATTCTATGAACCGTAGCTTGACGCGACCAGAATGACTAACATAGATTCACCTAAGGCACGTATTAATAAACTAATCTCAACTCTAATGCTCGTCTCGAGATGTGTCAAAAATGACCGTGTTCTATGGTTTGACGTTTACTTTGAAGGATCTTGTGACGGGCCTCTCAGCCAAGATGAGTTTATTAATACAGTCCTTTGTCTTTAGGTTCGGCAACGCATTTGCTTTCTCAATCTTTGTGCGCGCAGTGACAAGCGCTGGCTTGCGCGAGACATTAGTAATCCGAACATTGAAATTTCGCATTTTGTTTAATTGATCATTGATTACTCTTGGCATATGTAGTAATTAAATATAATTGATGGATTATATTTATTTTCAGAATCAGAATCAGAATCAAAATCTTTATTTGTTAAACATAGGTAGGTACATACAGTGATGGTGATTTGTTTTACAGGTTGCGTTCGCTATGTCTTACCTGCAAAGGCAGGTGTACAAATTTTCCGTGTGCATGCAGCATGCGAAGTACTTTTACAAATAGTCAATGTTATAAACAGTAAACAAACAAAAATAAATAAATTATATCTCATGTCAAATAAATTCTAATTATGTAACAGTTTAGTCTAATTTAAATACTCTGCAATTGAATAATAACATTTATTAATTAATAATTCGGTAAATTTCATCTTAAATAATTTTAAATCTAGATTTACAATGTGTTTAGGTATTTTATTATATATAGATGGGGCCATGCCGAGTAGGCTATTGGCTAAAAGGGCCGTTTTCCCCGCGGGAGCTCGCAGGTTGTGCTGGTACTGGGCGCGCGCGGGCCGCGCTCGTCCGCGAGCGGCCAGCACAAATAAATGGGGATTGCATTTAATGAACAACGCTACTTCTAGTATGTACAATGATGGCAACGTGAGAAGGTTCAATGATTTAAAAGCTGGGACACAACTCTCTTTAGGCTTCAGACCAAACATAGCACGGATACACCTTTTTTGTGCTTTAAAAACCATATCTTTATTGACTGAATTGCCCCAAAATATAACACCGTATCTTAAAGTTGAAGCCACTAAACCCATAATAAGCACTGATTAGCACTTTTCTGTCTACTATTTTTGATAGTTTCCTTAGTACGTATGCTGATCGATTAACTTTTTTACTGACTTCTTTGACTTGTGCCTTCCATTTTAGATTACTGTCCATAATAATTCCTAAAAATCTACATTCGTGAACATTCTTTATTTTAGTACCTCTATAGTTGATGTCAAAATTGTTAACTAATATTTTTTGATAAAATTGCATCGTATTGGTTTTATTAAGATTAATTATTAAATTATTATTGCTGAGCCATGTCACAATTTCATTAAGAGCTACTTTGATGTCATTTTCATATTCACTAGATTCGACACATTTTATAATAGCTGTGCTATCATCTGCGAAGAGAATCATAGGACAATTGGATATTGGCAAATCATAGGATGTTGGCAAATCGTTTATGTATACGAGAAACAAAAGGGGTCCGAGCACACTTCCCTGTGGTACGCCATACTTTATTTTTATAGCCTTTGAAGTGTACTTAAATTCCTGTTTTAATTTGGTGCAGATGCGGGTTATTTCTGTGTATTGAGTTCGGTTAGATAAATATGATTTAATTAAATTCAAAATATTGCCTCTAACTCCACAGGTATTCAACTTACTCAAAAGTATTGAATGATCAACGTAATCGAATGCCACATTGTTTAACCCGTCTTATTTTTAGAAAAATATTGCTTTTTTAAGATACGGTTGCCTTTACTGTCAATTGAGTCCTATACTTTCATACGAGTAATATTTTATATATTCGTTGGTTTGTAATCGCTTTCTCGAAGCGGTTTTGATGAAAATGGTTTTATTGGGAAAACTCGGTTTCATCCAAACGACGCTCGCTCTAAGGTACTAATACGATACCATTTTTTAGAGTGGAATAGAGGTCTAGTAGTGGGAGATCTTAGGTCCTGCACCTTGCATTTTTGAGACAAAGCAAATCCCTTGGACCAGGTGTTCCTGGGGGTGATCTGAGCTGATTTAGGCCGGGTGCCCAGTGGTACCCCCCCGCAGGTGGGCAGGGGAGGGGGGGGTAAAGTGTATCCGGCGCACCTCACTCTATATTTAATATCTCCATACATCTAGCAAGTATATCAAGTTTGGTGTCTTTTTCTTATAATTCGAGGACGAGGAATTCATTTCTGGAACAAAAATTTTACCCACCCATACAAAAAAAAAGAGATATTCAAAAATAAAAAAAAATCTTTACATATTTTTTTCCGAAAATTTTAGTTTTTCTTAAAACTATGGTGATTTGCGTCACAAAAAAAATACTAGTAAATAGCCCAGTTATCTTACTATATAAAAAAAATTACATGTCATACATTATTTGTCTGAAAACTGTTAAAAAAAATATTTTGTGCCGCGCGGCGGACCACGCCCAAATAGGTACACGCTGTCAGATTTAGTATAAGGGACGCATTCAATTTTAAACTTTATTCTACATACATAAGTAGGTAATAAAATAAATACGTCCTGTAATTATAAAAGAAAGGGTAAATAAAATAAAAATTACGATATAACTGAATATGGGATTATTTTATTAGAGATCTTAGGTCCCGATTTCTAAGGGAACCTTGCATTTTTGAGACAAAGCAAATCCCTTGGACCATGTGTTCCTGGGGGTGATCTGAGCTGATTTAGACCGGGAGCCCAGTGGTATCCCCCGCAGGTGGTCAGGGGAGGGGGGGGGGAGTGCATCCGGTGCACCTCACTCTAAGCTTCATATCTGCATACACCTAGCACCTATGTCAAGTTGGGTGTCTTTTTCTTATAATTCCAGGACGAGGAATTCATTTCTGAAACTAAACTTTTACTATCCCACACAAAAAAAAAAAATCACTTTTTTTTCAAAAATCCTCTCCTTGCTTAAAATTATGGTGATTCTCCCAGGAAAAAAAATACTAGTGAATAGCCCAGATATCCTACTATATAAAAAAATAAACTTGACGTAGGTACATTTTTTTTAATAATTGTGTTAAAAAAAAAATTGTATCGCGAGGCGGCCCACGGTACGGTCAGCCACACCATGTTGAGACAACTTTTCGTAGGCAGCCCCCTCTCGGCCATATTGCATAAGTATACAGGGTGATAAATTGAAATGTCACAGTACGGGGAGTTCGGAAACTAAAAGTAAGATAATGTTTTAAGGAACCAAAGCCTTGATTTTGGATAGGACGTAATAATTACTGCAATTAAAGGTTTCGCCTTGGTATTGGAAAGGGAATCGAACCAAATACTTTTCCGGAATAAGTCCTACATCCTTTTATTGCTGTATTTGATGCGTAAAGTGGTAAGCAATGATTAACATTGGACCAGCTGTTTCCAAAATGAACAAAATTAAGAGAAATTATGCAAAAAAGGTCAACCGCTGGGTTTGTTTCCCGGTTAGTTACTAACGTACGAGGGCCGGTCCAAAAAAAGTTAGTCAATGGCGTATTATTAATCCTATTGATTTCATTTTATTGCAGCTTAAAGGCAAATTTCATTACAAAGTCGTTTGTGTAATGTCACTGACCAGTAACATACAGTTATTTTTTTACAAATTAGAAGAAAAATATGTCTGTTACTTTTTATTCGCAACGATGGAGGTATCGCGGGAAGAATTTCGTGCTATGATATATTACGATTATAAACGAGGGCTAACTTACAAGGATTCTCATGAAAAGTTAACCAGTGCTTTTAGGGCATTATCTCCATCTCTTGCCACTGTCAGTTACTGGTTCCGTGAATTTAAGCATGGGCGGAGCGACGTCAAACATTATCCTAGACCGGGGCGACCGCCAACGGCAGTCACTCCAGAAAACGTCATCAGGATGGAGTGGTTAATCAAGGAATCTCGAAATATTACCAAGCGAGAGATTCAGATCGAACTGAAGGTTGGATCCCAGGCAGTTTCAACCATTTTGCATGATCACCTTAAAGTTCGGAAGGTTTCGTCTCGATAGATACCACATTCACACCGGAGCAAAAAGATAGACGTGTCGATTGGTGCAAATTTATGCTAAATAAATTCGAAGGAGGCATATCACAATAAGTGACCTACATTGTGACATCTGACGAATCTTGGATATACAGCTAAGACCCATTTACAAAACAACAATCGACAGTATGGGTCTTTGAAGAAGATGATTTACCCACTAAAGTAGTTCGCGTTCGCGGCCGAAGCGTCAACAAAAAAATGGTTGCTGTTTTTTTTCGAAGAAGTGGGCCTGTAGCCGTAATTCCACTAGAAGATCGGAAAACGGTTACTATTGGCTTGGCCGTGTCGATTGCCAGTACCATGGATTTTTTGAACAAATCGGGAGTGCAACTGCTACTACACCCTCCCTATAGCCCTGACCTGGCTCCATGTGATTTTTTTACTCCCCACGGTAAAAAAAATCATTACGTGGACGAAAATTTTCGACGGCGGATGAAACAGTGGACGAATTCAGGGGACTTTTTTGACCTTAGATGTAGCAGGGCAATACTTTGAAAAGTTGTAAATAAAGTTTTATTATATTTCTTTTATTTTTTGTTTAACTAAAAATTTTCGGACCGGACCTCGTAGGTATGTTTTATTATTTAAATCCCTAAATGAAGATTTTGCCTTTTAAGGATTACTTTTCCGAATGGAGACCAACGGGACCATAATACTATGTATGTATTGAACAAAAAAAAAATTATTAAAATAATAAAGAGGTCATACACGACACGTTCCATTTCAAGGTTTTTTAAATTTTTGCTGTTTCGTAAGAACAGTAAAACATATACAAGCGCCAAATTGGGTATGATTATATGACAAACCCTGAAGAAAAACCACCAATACTAAAATATAGTCAATTGTGAGTTGGGTCGCGTGGATTCGATTAGAAAATGGAATATAATAATACGTAATGTGCGGCAGTACGGAACCCTCGGTGCGCGAGTCCGATTAGCACGCGACCGGTTTTTTTTACAATAAAGGCCTTGGTTTCTAACAACATAATAATACCCAGTAACTTATCGTTTCCAATTTGTCCATTGACTGACCCATTCTGATTGCTTGTAAAGTAAAAGTTTTACCTATAGCATAGGATAATCCCATATTCAGTTATATTGTAATTTTTAATTTATTTACCCTTTCTTTTATAATTACAGGACGTATTTATTTTATTACCTACTTGTGTATGTAGAACAAAGTTTAAAATTGAATGCGTCCCTTATACTAAATCTGACAGCGTGTACCTATTTGGGCGTGGTCCGCGGCACAAAATATTTTTTTTAACACAGTTTCAGACAAATAATGTATGACAAGTAATTTTTTTTATATAGTAAGATAACTGGACTAATTACTAGTATTTTTTTTGTGACGCAAATTACCATAGATTTAAGAAAAAGTAAAATTTTCGGAAAAAAATATGTAAAGATTTTTTTTTATTTTTGAATTTCTCTTTTTTTTTGTATGAGTGGGTAAAATTTTTGTTTCAGAAATGAATTCCTCGTCCTCGAATTATAAGAAAAAGACACCAAACTTGATATACTTGCTAGATGTATGGAGATATTAAATTTAGAGTGAGGTGCGCCGGATGCACTTTCCCCCCCCCCTCCCCTGCCCACCTGCGGGGGGGTACCACTGGGCACCCGGCCTAAATCAGCTCAGATCACCCCCAGGAACACCTGGTCCAAGGGATTTGCTTTGTCTCAAAAATGCAAGGTTCCCTTAGAAATCGGGACCTAAGATCTCCCACTATAGGTGATTCGGTTGATCTTATAAACCTTTAAACAATATTGAAATTTTACAAAAATCATTTACCATTATGTTAATACTAGTTCATTCTGTAGGTTTTTCTTTGTGTTCGGTGGAAAATGAGCAATTTTTGATATATATGTAGTTTGGATATGAGGTTCTATTTAAAATCCAAAATGTATGTTTATTACAAAGCCAACCTCTTGATTAAAACTGCCAGCTTTATCATATCATCACACTGTCTCCTGAAGTGAATGGTAATAGGCGCGAGTAGTCAATTTTAAGAGTGCAGTTTCACTTGCCATTGATTTGTACAGGTTACACCTGTCTTACCAGCGTCTCTTATTATGATATAGCATTAAAAGTATTCAAACTTGTCAATAAATTCTGCGGTGTACGTAAAACGTGTAAAGTGCAAAGAGCCTACGTCGCTTCCACAGTCCGCTCGCGCCTTCTCTGGCAACTATGCGCTGTATGCAGAAGCATCTACAGCCCACAATTAGAAGGCTTATCCAGAGGGTCCGCGATGCCGAGATACCTTTGCGATAGATTGGTATACGACTGACACCGAACCAGCGAGCGTTTTCATACCTTGTACCTTCCGCGCAGGTTGAGTGTAAGTAATGTCGAGCTATTTTACGATAGCGCAAGCCGTGCGCTTCGGCCTTTGATCGTTTTTAAGTTCTGACTATATACGGTACCCAACCTACAGTTTGAATGTTTTTTACTATTTTATAACTATGACATATTGTGATAGTTTGAGTCCACGTATAATATAAAAAAAAGCTATTACGCACGTTAGGGCGTAATGGTAAAAAAAAGGCCCGTGGGTATTATTTTGGATTTACGGTCGATTTTTCTAACATGTTAGGACACTATTTACGAGCAAGTGTGATGAAAAACGTATTTATTTTATTTGAAATTTTAAGAATCTTTTACCGAGTTTCTCTAGTCAATTGACAATTTAATTAAATATAAAGCAGAATATGTTACGATTATTCATAAAAAAAACATTAACAAAAACAATAATACAAAACTTAAACTAGATTTAAAACTAAACTGTACATAAATTAAATAAAAAAGGTATGTACATAATATTTATAAATAAAATTCTCGTCTTTATAAATATAAACATTCGTGTTCTCTGTCGCGTCGGTGTCGTCATCTTGCAGATTTATTAAAAGAGGGCGAGTATCAACTAAATGTGCCCTAGCTACGTCTTCGTTCTGAAGACTTCAGCATGGTTAACACATTTACTCCAATCTTCGGCAGTCACTTGCTCGATCGCTTCATCCAATAATTTTTCAACGTCAAACTTTTTAAAGGTCTTATTTTTGGACACTACTTCTGCTTTGATCTGAGCCCATATTAATTCAATTGGGTTGTATTGGCAGTGATATGGTGGTAACAGATTTGTCGAAGTCATCTATATTGGTAACTGTAGCACATCCTTGGTATTCTTTTCTTGGAGTCTTATGCGTTCCGGTTTCCAAAACTGTCTTTCGTACTCGATCTACGGTAGATACGCTCGTTCCACAAATTAAGGCTGCCAGCTTTCTTGGTCGTTGAAAATCGATTGTCATCATAACATCAGGATTTTCTTTCAATTCGTTAAAATAAATATACAGGGTGTTAGGTAATGAGTGGATAATCCTTGAACTACGGATAGAGGGCACTTAGGACGTTATGAAAAAGCTAAAATAGGTCTAGTTAAAGTCGCACGGTTTTCGAGATATTTGGACTTTTAGGTTTTTTTCGAAAATGAACACCCTTGTTCAATGTTTCGATTATAGCACCATTATAAGGTAATTTTTTTTAATTTTTATGTTTGCTCAATATTATTGAATACTTGTGTTATCAGATAGGAATCACCATTTTTGTGAGACATCAATAGATTTAAAAAAAAAATCGCAAACATTAATTTTGCATTTTCAATCGTACATTGATCGAACTTTCAACTCTCATGGTGAAAAAAAAAATACACTACCGTCTAGTTGCCCACAAGCTTAAAAATTTGCTTATTTAATGGAGATTTTAAAATAGTAAACATTTGTCGGTATCATTAATAAAGCTTTTGAAAAAAGTCGGGTAAAGGACAAAGCAGCTGATACTATTAAGTCTAGTTTCTCATGAAATGACTGAAACGATGCCGCCGTTGAATAAAAAAATAGACAAATGGTAAACGTTTTAATAAATTAAAATAAAATAAAAGTTAAAGTAAGTGCTCAAATTGCCGTCCGCCAACCCTGATACACGCTCTACATCGTCGCATGAATGACCCCTTTGCAAATTTGGTGTATCCTGAGTCGCTTATTTCTCGAGCTGCAATTCTAATTCGCTCACGCAGTTCACCAGGGGTTGTTATTGGAGGGCTGTATACTTTTTCTTTGAGACAACTCCAATAAAAAAAGTCCAAAGGATTCAGGTCCGGTGAATGTGGAGGCCAAAGTATTTGCCCGCGGCGACCGATCCATCGCTCCGGGAAAGTGGGCGACAAGTACTGTCTCACTCGTGTAGCGTAGTGGGCCGGGCAACCGTCCTGTTGGAACCACATTTCTCGCCTAAGTGCTAGTGGTACATCCTCCAATAGGATCGGCAAATCATTTTGGAGAAACTGTAAGTAGCTCTCTCCATTCAGAGTAGGTGGTAACTCGAAGGGGCTAATCACTTCTCCGTTCAGGATACCAGTCCACAAATTTACCTTGAATCAATATTTTTTGTATTGTAAAATTGCAATTATTAGCATAAAATAAACACTATTAATATTAATTTTAAATCGTTCGTGAACTTTAGTTAACTTACCTTAAATTGGTATTGCGACCTATCCTCTCTCATCAGGTGTGGATTATCTAACTGCCAACTGTGCAGATTGTGCAGATTCACGTATCCGTCTCTATGACATGATGATTCATCTGACCACAGTACGTTGTCGAAAAAATTTGAATCATCTCGGATGCGACGCAGCATTTCGCGGCGGAAGGTCAACCTTTGTGGATAGTCTCCAGGCAATAAGACCTGCACACGTTGGTAATGAAAAGGGTGCAATCCATGTGTTTTTAAAGTTGTATGCACTTTCCACGTTGTCAGACCAAGGCTATCTGCTATGTTCCGTACGGACAAAGAAGGATTTTCCGCTATTAAATCCAGGACATTTTCACCGTCTCCCTCCCTCGGTCTACCTTCGCTATGTCCTCCTACACCCTGGCCAAGAACTCTGCCTTCACTGTACGCGTTATGGATGCGAAGAAAAATCCGGTAATCGGGATGGCGTCTGTTTGGGTAGCGTTCAGCGTACAAAATCGCAGCAGCACTAGCGTTGCCTTGGCACTCGCCATAAATGTAATGCATTTGAGCATATTCATTGGACGTGTATTGTGTTCTTAACATTAAAACCAAAAAAATCAATACCACAATCTAAACACAATTCACCATTCATTACGCAATAATAGCGAAATTGAAAATCGAATACGAATAAAAAACAAAAAACAGGCGGCATATTTTTTAAATTTGGAATAAATGGCATTTAAATTAGTGGCCAGTAATGTTAATTTTGCAACAAAAAGTTTTGAACTCTACGCCCGGGATACAAAAAGTAAATCGGGAAAAATGGGGGTGGGCGTGTATTTTATTTATTTATTTGGCTTTTAGATTTTAAATTCAAAAAGTAGTTACTATTTTGAATTCGTCAATAAATTAGCATGTTTTTAAGCTTATGGGCAACTAGACGGTAGTGTATTTTTTTTTTCACCATGAGAGTTGAAAGTTCGATCAATGTACGATTGAAAATGCAAAATTCATGTTTGCGATTATTTTTTTTAAATCTATTGATGTCTCACAAAAATGGTGATTCCTATCTGATAACACAAGTATCCAAATATCTTGAAAACCGTGCGACTTTTACTAGACCTGTTTTAGCTTTTTCATAATGTCCTAAGTGCCCTCTATCCGTAGTTCAAGGATTATCCACTCATTACCTAACACCCTGTATACATTATGAATGATTTGGCGAGATAGCGAATCAATATCACCTTTTAACTTGGTAATATGAGTACTACAAAAATTGACCATCACAGAGTAAGTTTCTAGACGGTATTTGAGTCACAAATGAGGTTAATTTTTATTATTTTTCACTTTTATAGTCATCGTCGTCGTTAGTATAATAGCGAAATGAGCTAGGGCAAGAATGCCCGTCCGCCCGCTCCTCCCTCAGCCGCTTCTGCCGTCGTGCTCCCGAGCCCCCGCACCTCGCGAGCAACTCATTTAATTGATCTACCTATAGTGTTTATTTACTTTCTTTGTGTAATATTGTAGATTTTCGAAAACCATTCACTAAGACTGTGTTCTATTACATGTTTCTGTTTTATTTTCATTTGAATAACTTTTAACAGTGATTGTATTCTACTATATTTTTTATAAATTGATTCACTGGATTCACCTGTTATTTACTCTCTACCCAAAGAATTGAATAAACGTATTCAATTTAACCGCCTTGTTATTTTAGGTGAGTCTAGGTAAAAAAATATGTCAAAAAGTTAATAGTATGTACTTACTGTAGATTAAACATAACAGTTTGCATGTAGATTTTAGGTCATATAGCATTTAGACTTAAGGTCACACATATTGTTATTATTGAATTTGAAATCATTCAGGTATTACAGAAACTAACGCATATTAATACGGAAAGGAAAAGAAACGTAAACAATATAGTTTCTAAATAATTGACCATCTTGCGGTTGTTGTGTTTTATGCTTACGGGGTTCTGAAAATGTTTTAATTGCAATGTCATGCCATTTGACTTTGGTACTGACAGTTTTATACCTGTCGGTGAAACGTATGAACCTAATATCCTCATGATTTCAAAGACAATACCTTTTATTGCTTGCTCTGAATTATAACTCCATACGTCACATTTTTTTCACTAATCACATTACCCTTGTTTCCTTTTTACCAAACGTGTCTAAGAGCTAGTAGAGTCCATAGCGATTTGGTTAAAAAACATCGCTTTCAAACTTTTCGGTATGTTAGGGGTTAAAAACAGTTTTATGATCTTTAATGCTGCAAATGGCGTTAAAAGTATGAAAATCAACGATTGATCTTCAGGCCATAATAATCAATTTAACCCGCAGCACGCTTTGCAGCTTTTTGTGGCGTACCGCTTGGACTACTTTTAAAATTTATTCATTTCTTTATTACTTAAATACAACCAGTGCCTTGTTTTGTTTAAGTCGCTACGGACTCGTTCATTATTTAGTATTATTTGAGACTTTCTTGCAATGTAGCTAGATCATTGCAATGTATCATTCATTAGTTAGTCTGGATCTAGTAGAGTTCACAATGGAAATATTATGAAATTTCCCATGTCAAAGTTACTGTCCAATAATGTTTAGAAACGTATTTTTCATTGAGTACCTACTCGTATTAAGTACAAAATTTCGAATAGTACAAAAATACTTGTTCTCTGCATGACAATGATGAGCACTATTTATATCCTCGTAAAGCCTACGTTAATTTCGATAGTTCAAAAATGAGTTAAGTTTAAAGTAATTTTGACAAATATAATGGAATATAAAACATTTATATCGCTTAATTTTTAATGTCCTGTACCTTTTCGGCTGTATGGCCTTACGAGGATATATTTATTTCCTTATTTAGCTACTGAGCCAGTTGTGATCGAGGCTCTCGCCGGTGACACATCCAGCGCCAGCACTGTCGACGAATGGGTTGAGTCGAATCAGATTGGGCTCAATATCGAATTGTTGGCACTGGGTGTGTCCCAACAAAGCATCTAGTGAGATATACGAAGCTAAACGCATCGCACGTAACGCATCCTATAAATCTTAGAGTACGGTTGCGTTTGCATGTTTTAGAACTCTTAGCTCACTGTGATATTTGAGTTGTGTTTAAATTAGTTATTTCTGTAGACTTTTTACGAAACATTCGTGAAGAGGCTAAAATTGTTTTGTTTTTCGAAACAATTGTCTTTGAATTAAAGAAAATTAAAGAAAATTTCCATAAAAAATCCCAAAGCCTTGTAGTGACTGTAGGAATCTCGCTTTAGATTTATTTACTTATAGGTATTGTTTTTGTTTTGGTTTTATTTGGCTTTTAAATAAATGTGTCAAGCGTGCCGCCTATCCTTTTTATTCTCTCCAATAAAAATCAAATTTTATTCCAATTATTTTTTTAATATCCACGTGTAAAAATTTGTTTGATAGTTTGACATAGTAAGTAAACGTCGTCCTTTTTATTAAGACTGCGCCGAGCAAACGCGGAGCGTCCAGTAGCGCCCTCATTACTACTGTTGTGTTTTCAAATTAACTAAAGAATTACCTTGGAATCAGACGAAATGTTTTTGTAGTGCAAGTAAAAAAACCCAATTTATGGAATACGTAACAAACTTTAATAACAATTCTAGTGTTCGGAATTTTCACGGCAAAACAAAAGACTGTCGCAAATTTACTAGGGTAAGAAATAATTTTTTCATCGATATCTATAGTAAAATAAATAATGGTCCACCAAATAAATATAAATATATTATAAAATACATTAGGTTTGTGTAAAGTTATATCGGAACAGATTCAATTTCTTCTTCAAAATCCACATCAGTACACACAGCAGCACATGCCATTTTATTTGGTTTCTGATAGTGATAAGAGTAGATAGTCATTAATTTTTCGACGTTCTCTGGGAGTAAACGGTTCCGTTTATCACTATAAAGCCATTTATGTACACTGAATGATCGTTCCACTTCACTCGACGTCAAAGGGGCAAATTTGTAAAATTCATTGTAGGCGGTTTGTTGTTTAGGTTTAGTAAGTTTTTCCTGCTATTTCTCGTAAATTGTCGTAATCAGGATTTCGGTCTAAAACAGCTTCAAATTTCCGCATCACCGGTAAAAGTTCGCTCCAATTTAAGTAGCATCGAACGGTGTCCAATATTAGGAAAGATTCCGTAAGGGACAAAGTCGAACATTCCAATTGTTTTATTGCAGAGGCTATAACTTCGTAGTAGTCCCGAATGAAATGTAGTTCTTGTGGTAGTTTTCTATTTCGGAAACATTTTTTTGCTGTTCTTATGGCTAACGATTCATTAGCAAGTATGGAGACGATGTCTCGTATTTGCTCATAGTATTGAGCATAATAGACCGCTGCATTTATCCAAGTACCCCAACTGGTGATTATGGGCTCAGGTGGTAAAGGAATGGAAGGGTATTTTTCCTTAAAAAGTCGTACACGTTCAGGAGATTTCAAGAAAATCTTTTTTACATTAGAGATCTGTGACGGATAATCTGGGTGATTGATCCAGCAGGAGTATGGCGGATAGTGAAAGCACAGGAAAGTAGAGTAAAAATAACAAATTATAATGAGTACATCACGCTATCAAATTTTTATTACAAACATGTCAAACAGACAATACAAAACGAACACTATAGCACATATTCAAAATAACTAGACAGCTACAAGTATATTAATACAGCTAGTTATAATTATTATATGCACATTAAAACCTAATAAGATCAACATGTCTACATTTTTAAAGTTATCTCGCACCTCTTCCGCCACTCGATGCAGACCATGTGCTAACATGTTATGTGTTTCATGCGTGGAAATGTTGTTTTTAAAATACGACCAGCTTTCAGCATATAAGCGGCACTATCAGTGCAAAGTAGAAGAACATTATTTACGTTATTTTGAAAAGATTCTTGAAACAAAAATTGAAATTGGTTTTTTATTAACTTAGCTACTGCTTCTCCATTGACTTTATCTAAAACCTTAGACCCAAAGAGATAAAATTGTTGAGAAAATTGTTTTTGCAAAGATCTGATTACCACGTTTGTCACACATTTTCCCATAAAATCTGGTGTTTCGTCTACAGATACCCACAAGTAATTGTTCATATTTATCTGGTGTTTTTGTATACAACATTTAAATAAACTTTCCTCAATAAAGATTCGTCCGGTAGAGATGCTTTTGTGCAGTCGCAGCATAAGTATTTATTAAAGAAATTTCGAAAGTTAGTGTTGTTAACCGTTGACCAGGGTATGTTGCAGGAAATCAGAAAAATAATTAAATCGTAATAAAATTGATGTTTGGAATGTGGTCCTCCAGAACGGTTGTTGTGGCGATCGCTTTTTAGATGAGATTGAATATTGCATTTTTTTATTTTTAGATTAATATCGCAAGTAGAGCAGTATATAGTAGATGTCACTTCATTATGTACAAATTCAGGGTATTTGGTTAGACACGTTTTGAGCCAATCTTGCACTTTACTCATTTTTACTTTACTGAAAAAGTACACTACTAAAATATTACGTAACAAACGCGTCCGTTTTCAAGCGTTTTACAAATAATATCTAGACAGTTCGTATTTGAGCACTGTCATTTCAATGAAGTGACGTTTAATGTCTCAATATAGAGTTTTTTAATTTTAAGTGACTGTTATTGTCAATGAGGTGGTATAGTCGCTATATTTCACCTCTTTACTACTCAAATTCGGCAAAGGCAAAAGGACGGGTTATTCAATATTTTCATTAAAAACAAGATGTCGTTAAGGCTTAAATAATAACTTTTACACTGAATAATCTGTGAATTACTGTTTTTTTTTTTGCGTATTATTTTAAATTATAAAATATTCCATAGTAATTATCGATATCGATGAAAAAATTTTTCTTACCCTAGTAAATTTGCGA
Organism: Acleris laterana; assembly: GCA_963966035.1. Lineage (NCBI taxonomy): Eukaryota > Metazoa > Arthropoda > Insecta > Lepidoptera > Tortricidae > Acleris > Acleris laterana. The sequence goes on along the minus strand of OZ014438.1, from coordinate 58,805,720 downwards.
CAGTCTTTTGTTTTGCCGTGAAAATTCCGAACACTGACAATTACCCTTTGAGTAGTCAGCTTAACGGGAAAAGGGAGCCAATTTTTTCCGTTAAATTGATAACTCGAAGGTGAATTGTTATTAAACTATATGATATACCCTATAAGTTGTGTTTTCATTTGTAGTACAAAAACATTTCGTCCAATTTCAAGAAAATACTTTAGTTTATTAGAAAACACAATAAAAGTAATGAGGGCGCCACTGTCGTCCGGCGTACACTCGGCGCAGTCTTAAGTTACAAAAAGTGTGAAACAATAAAGTTAATTAATTACAATATCATGTTATTTATACTTGTGTTTCCGAATATTAAGCAAAACAATTATATCTATACTAACCACTAATTTACCTTCCCGAAAATATTAAGACAAGTTAGTTATTGAACTATAGAAACCATAAAAAGTTTTTTTAATCGGATAATATTGAACTGTGAGACCGGGTTCCCACTTGTCGGATCCGACATCCGTATGTCGGAGCCCGCTCTGAGTCTGACATCATTGTTTACTTTATTTTTGACACTTTGAGATAAGTAGTTGATGAATGATGTCTAGTTAGTTAACATCCTCATACTACACGGTCCACAAACGCTAGCAAACTTGTGTTGTGGTAGGCACGTGAGACGGAGACATGTCATACAGGGCTGCGTTGGGGCACTGCACTCCCAGTTTGTTAATAGCGTTCGGCTGGCTATCGCTATCACACTTGCACTCGCAAATGACACTATATTTGATACTTACATGGTGTAATTGTACGCCCATCCAATTTGAATCATCATATACTACATTTATATTATAGACATACGTCTCACTCCAGCGGGCATTTTGCGGGTACGTCATTTGGTAAGGTTTACAAAAAAGTGATAAATTACCGGTATGCATACTTAGTATTTGTACTTAGTTGGTATTTATCACTACCTGGTATAATATACTAGGTTCAGTATGATGACAAAATCAAATACATTTCAAATGCCTGGATAATGTATACATGTGTTATTTCAATGTACTAAGTATTACCTAGTATAAATACCTAGTGTTAAAAAAAACCGAATTAATACGAGTTGTCGGAGCGAGGTATTTATACTTAGTATTTTTAGCTACCTGGTATTTACATACATACATACATAAACTCACGCCTTTATTCCCAGAGTGGGGTAGGCAGAGCTACAGAATTTCCAACAACTATAAAAACTTTTTGATAATTCTGTAACCACATTTTGCACACTTAGGCGAAGATGTTTACCAGTGTAATAAGTAATACCTAGTACATTGGAATAACACCTTGCTAATTATACATTATCTCGACATTTTAAATTGATTTAATTTTGAGATCATACTGAATCTGGTGTGAATACCACGTAGTTACAAAATACCAATACTAAGTACGCATATTCGGTTTTTTTTGTAAACCTTACACATTGACGTGCCCGCTTTTTGCCCCCTCTAGTGCGACGTATGATTATAGAACTACCTATGTCAAAGTTACAAATGATTCAAACCGTAAGAGACTTGTTAAGAATTGAACTATAACTTCATTTTGCCATAGTTCCATAGTGGCCTATGATTCAAATTGGTTGACTGTACATCGTCAACACGGCAAAATTTGAATATGGCACTTAGGGCCGTATTAATAAACTCATCTTGGCTGAGACGCCCGTCACAAGATACGAGTACGTCAAAGAAAACGTCAAACCATAGAACACTAACATTTTTGACGCATCTGGAGACGAGCATTAGAGTTGAGACTAGTTTATTAATACGGCCCTTAAAGACGCCAGTGTTACTGAGGTCGATACTTTCAAATGTCTATATTGCCACGTGTTTCTAAAGTCTGCTGAAATTTTGGGAAAGTGGCTTCATACTCGTAGCAAATGTAGGTAAATTCGTACGAGAGGGACACATGTACCCAGTGTGGATGGAGCCCTCAGTCATAAGCCCAGTTGCACGAACTTTCATTTAATTGAATATCTTCCACTTTGTATCCTGGCGAATTTGAAAGTGCAAGAGGTCTCCTAATGGGACATTAGTGCTAATGACCGTTCGTGCAACTGGGTGCTAGTACGATTTGATAGTAGGCTTAGGTCAACTCGACATCAGCCTACAATGCTTAAAGTAAAATTATAATAATAATAGAAGCGTCCTACGGCCCTAGTATGGTTACGATTATCGCGTAACAAAATGTGCATAAAGCATCTGTCACTCTCATACTTATTATCATATATCATATGTGTCAAAAAGTGACGGTTGCGTATACACATTCTGTCACGCGATAATCGCAGCCATATTGGGCCCCTGTTCTAGTATTGAATCTTACCTTATGAACGAAAAAGTAATTTTATGCGCTACGTTCCCTATGAAATGTTGAGATAAATACAATGATTTCAATCAATCTATTTCGAAATGACGTTAGTTTATAATACGCTCGCTCGCACACGTGGGGCTTATGGTGAGCGTAGGGGATACGTGTAGTAGCAGCATTGCCTTGCATCCCATACGCTCGCCATAAGCCCCACGAGTGTGAGCGAGAGAGTCCGATAAAATGATTTATTGCCCCATGCTCAGATGGTAACGGCTCTACAATAGTCACGATACTAGCTAAAAATCGGCACTATATTCTATATCTGTCCCGACAGACTCATCACGGAAGGTGTGTCAGCGGTTATAAACTACGTCACTGAACCGTGCTTCAGTTTTCACGAATCACGCGTTCCAGGTTTCATATAAATCGCGCGGTCCTGCGTGAATAGCGAGACCGCAGCAACTCGGGGTGTAGCCCTCACCAAACAGCACGGGTCAGTGCGTCTATCGTTACTGACTAGATAGAAAGGGAGAGGGGTATTTACACAAAAATTCCCATAAGGTCGAAGTGTATACGTAAAAACACCACCAATAAGATAAGATAGAAAGAGAGATCCGAGCGACAACTAAGTCGCGGGCAACTTGTGCTAGCAGCACATAGTGTCGTCATGGGTATATGCCGACTATATGTTGTTTTTTTTTCATGTAAATCTTTCATACTTAATACTGCTGTGATAGCAAATTCCAGCGCTTTGAAAGCATTCATCTTTTGCTAAACCTAAACTGAGCAAGGCAATCCATACAAAATCGCGCGTGAAATCTGCTGCGTACACACTGCGAACATGTCGATTATAGTTTTTTCGTTTGGCAACTCTCACAATATATACGACGTTTATGTAGATTTATTCAATATATATTTATTTAGCATTTAAATATTGAATAAGTACCTACCTACTACGTATCTCTAGGCCAAACGTCTTTGTGGGCTTTGCATTTTAATAATATTTTCAAACCGATTCACTGCTGAGATGATTTCCGGATGATTTGGTAATGTATAATTTGCCAATATTCAAACTTTTACCAACGATAAGTCCAAGCTAAGTTCGAGTCTGTTCCCAGGTTCGATCATGGAAGCGGCCCAGAACCGGCCCTCGTTCCAGACCTACCTGCCGTCGGAGACGCCGGCGCAGCCGCTGCGTAGGCAAGGCTCCTTCACGAACACACAGGCCCAAGGTACACACAGAACCTTCATTTGGCATTATTTTGTACTACAGGGTGACATCTAAGACGTAATACAAAACCAATGTTTTAAATACGTCTTCCTGTAATAAGTCCCTTACCTAGGCCTCATGTTGTTAAAATGATCATTAGTATTCTTTTCTTATGTTTTAATTATTCCTTAACTTTTCGGTTTAATGTGGTCACCTTTACCATTACGTTTATACAGTAAAAAGTTGTTATGAAACTAACCCGATCGTCTTTGATTATCTGACAGATCGTTTATGAAGAAAACTTATATTGATTATTTTTGACGTTAGTTGTCTTTTTATGAAACTTATGAACACAATAAGATTTATCGTAAGTTTGTGTAAAATAATAAAATGCCTCGCGGTCATGCATATCCCTACACGCCTGTCCAGCGAACGGATCTGGTAGCGTTTTATTTTACCTCTCAGTGTACAGTGCAGACGCAAACACTCTTTCACGAACGTTATCCGGACTGTCCAACCCCTACTCGTGCATTAATAAACAAAACTGTCCAAAATCTAACGGATTATGGACAGTTTTCAGTCCCAGTGCATGCTCAAGATAGAAGCCGATGGCGACGGCACTCAAAAGCGTTTCGGACACAAATCTTTCGGTATTTTAGTCGCTACCCTGAAGCGAGCACAAGAGACGCAGCTGCAAGATTTGGGACGAGCCATTTTTTTATTTGAAAGCTATTAAATACCGCAGGGCTATATCCCTTTCATTTTCAAAAGGTACAAAACATTGTGCTAGCCGACTACCCACGAAGAGAACAGTTTTGTCGCTGGGTGCTACAAAACTTAAATCTAAATATTTTATGGTCTGATGAAGCGACGTTTACAAGAGTGGGCTTGTTTAACGTTCATAATGAACACTTGTGGTGTGAAGCAAACCCTCATGCAACTCGCATATACTCCTTTCAGACTCGGTTTTCGGTTAATGTTTGGGCGGGTAATCTGAATAACCATCTAATAGGGCCACATTTTGTTGATGGAAACTTAAATGGACTAAAGTATGAACTTTTTTGAGAAACATATTACCAATACTGTTACAAGAGGTGCCACAAGAAGACAAAGATAATTTGTACTATCAACAAGATGGGGCTCCCGTACATTTTTCACTACGTGTTCGAAATTATTTGGATGAAGCTTATGGATAGGACGCAATGGCCCAGTCGCATGGTGGGCTCGCAGCCCAGATCTTACACCGCTCGATTTCTTTTTGTGGGGCGAGGTAAAGACGAGTCTACGCACGAGAAACAAATACCATTGAGGAACTTCGGCAAAAAATAATAGAGGCAATTAATTCCTTAAAATCCAATGAGTTGGTTCTCGGCACACTTAGGAACAACCTTAGACGACGGGCGTAGTTATGTGTACAGGAAGGCGGTGGTCATGTTGAACACTTGCTAAAATACGTACAATTAAATATTTTCGCATTTACCCCATTGAACAATAAATTTACTTATATTAAATTTAAATCGCTTATTATTCAATTTAATGTATCAGAGTATTATACGTAGCAGTAGGTACTCAAGAGTTTAATTGTGTCTCTTGTAATGATAGTGATAACAGGGGCGATACTATGAACTTCGTCTATGGCTACTCCTTTTTGTCTCAACGCGTAACTAATTTGCAAGAAAGTGACGGGGCGATCCGATGTTCGAATTTCGATGTTCATAGTAGTACCCCAGTTAGTATGAAACTGACAGCTGATAACATTGATAACATTCGTAAACTTGAGAAGTACCTATGACACTCGATTGTTGAATGTACGGTGACCATACTACGAGACTTTAATTATTTTTGTTGTTTGGTAATTAGCAAATATTAAACAAGGCTAACCTTAACAAATGAGGTAGTGTACTAAATTCTCCGTCATTAACTGAGCCCGGAACGTTAATTTTGTATTACGTCTTGGAGGTCACCCTGTATAGCCCAGCTTGAACCTGATATACGGTACATACGAGTACATACCACTTCCTTCCACTTACTACGATACAGACAAACTTCCCTGGCTTCCCCCACAATCATAAGTCTCTTCATACACGTGCGTCGGTTGAGGGTACTCCTGTCCGGCGGGGAAAGATATGGAGCTGGAGGGACTAAAAATATGGGTTACTATGACTATATTGTGCTATTTTTAGGGTACTGAAACAACAACTTACTCAATTTCTTCCTATTTTTTTGTAAGAGCTGCACCTTTTCGGTATAGCGTACTTCTGGTTAAAATTCGGAAATGGCGACTGGCAGATCCGTATTCTGCAGAGTCAAAACCCTCTGATAACGTTGTCCCCCGATTGTTACATGATTTCCCGCTTGCATTATACTTCTTCAAAAATTATCCTAGACTAGTATGAAAATAATTAATTTAATACTAAGTAAACTTGGGTTATTGTAATTGCAAATTTACCAGTGGAATAATACGTTTCCTTGAGCTCGGCTACTCCCTGCTGTGGTGTTGTTACCTTGATTCATTGCACAATATGGACGACAACGGTGTGGCGCGGAATAGGACTTCGCGCGGCCAGTGGCTGTTATTAACTTAATTGAAACATTCGGAGCAGGTCCTTTTGCGTTGGCAATGTAAACAGTAGGTCTAAGAAGTCGCAACGATGTTTTCTGTCGTCGTGTAGGTAATAACCTAATATCTTGAGTAATTGGAATAATAATTCAAATTGAAATTATCAAACAAATGAATATGGACAATACCAGGAACATAATATAATGTGAGGCTGTTTCGTATCGTTGATGCACGATTTTATTCCCAAACATCCAACCACGTCTAAATATCATCCCTCACATGTGTATCATGTTAATCACGGTTTCAGGCCACGCGAGCCTGGACCGCCGCGTGTCGGACTCCTACCAGGAAGTCGTCGTGCGCAAGAAGGAGGGGAGCTCCAAACGGCACTCCCTGCTGGTCGAGTCCGCCGTCAAGGAGGCTAACGACGTAAACAGACGGAGCCACGACGGGGCCATCGTCAAAAACGTCTCCATGGGTTGAACTCCCGTCATAACTCACGGTCTCGCTATGTTATCTGATTTCTATCACACCATCACACAGTGCATTAACTCTCAAGAAGTGATTCGGGTTCGGGTGCAGTCTTGTTGGCTTCGCATGAGAGCGTATACGAGTATGAGTAAGAGGAAGTACAAACCCGAAGACCTTTATAAGAGCTATTACTTACAATGTTTAGTTATCCGCGTGTAACTATATTTTCAAACGGTGCATTATGTTTGTGCAGCAACAAACAACATATTATGAATACAAATCTTCCGTATTATCTGTTATACTCGTAGCAAAAATACCGCTATTTTGGTTCCATATTGACGCTTCTCAATTGTCGAGACGCTTCACATTATACAGTGTGTAAATGCAATACGAGCACGTTTAATTAACATAAAAACATAAGTTGTATTTATTTTTGTCATACTAACTAATAATCAAAAATAGCTCAATTAACTTGAAATTAACAGACTTAATGTTTGTGTCAACTGACATAGGTTCATAGAGCGTCGGGTTCGGGGCGAATCGGTTGGACTCGTAGAGCGATTGAAAAACCATACACACACAGTTGAAGTCGTTTACTATCTTTGTTTACGATTTACGGATTTGTATAGAATTAAAATCAATTCAGAAATCGTTTATTCATTTAATAAGTACTAAAGTTAAAAGTCACCCACAAACAAAGGCTTAAGATAGATTACTTCTCACTCCAAAATATGCGCGGTGCGCGGCGTAAAGTAGGGGCCGGCAATAAAATGTATACTTATGCTTTCTCTTATGAAGAAACCATACCACCGGTTTTCTTATTTATGCAGATCTAAAATCTAACAACAATTAACATCGATTGATAATCTTAGTTCTGTGACTGACGGCAACTAGTAATAACATTAGGTTTACCACAATGTAAATGTCAAGTAAAGAATTTTCTACCTTATCTTATTGGCACTATGAAAACTATTTCCGTTTCGTGCCGTGTTGTTTTGCTATTGTTATTACTGTAAGATGCTAAACTTGAAACAAAGAATCTTCCGCAAGATTCCAGCAGCACTACGCCAATTTTTTTACAGTACCTGTTTTATTAGATATGTTTTTCGTAACGTGTTGCTTGTCCTGTTATGCAAACTGTTTCGATAATAAAGGAGTACCTTCTACAAACTCCAGCCCCCTATTTCACCAGCATGACAATGACAGGTGACAGGAGGCATTTCAGTGTACACTGTGCAGCTTATATGAAACCCAGTGATGTAACACCGTGTTAACTTTGCAATGTATACCGAATTCCTACCTGTGACATGTCATTGTCAAGATGGTGAAATAGGGGGCTGGTCTACATCTATTATCATCTGATATCACTACTGATTCTGAAATTATCATGTCTGCCATGTCAATTTCAGTTCATTGTGGATAATTATATTTAACTTTGGTAAATAAAACATTAAACCACTAAATGAATACGAAAGGTGTACGCTTTTCAATAAATGTAATTTAACCAGTGCCATTAAAATATCTCAATAATGTGAGATGTAATGGGTAGACGATGAACTGGACGGAGAGTAAGATAAGTAAGTAAATGAATGCGTGCATGAATATGATCACTGCAGTTCGTTAGTCGTTGTTACATGTTTACACCAACGATAACAATAAATGAACCGGTTTTTACAAGATGAGAGTTCATATATAAAATTAATACGGTAACATTAGTTTGGATATGGACATATGCGCAAATATATTGCTGCTCGATGGACCCTTTAAAAATTAATTACACAATAATTATTGGAGTTATTAAGGCAATTCCTTCTATATATTATTTGTAGAGCTACGTTTAGTTTAAATATTTGCTCGTATAACATTTACACACTGTATATAGACTATATAATATAGTTAAGGAAATATGAATTGGCCGTCTATGATCTTCATTAAGATTTGCCCTCGTTCCCTAAACGGCACAGTGTGTTTATAGGTTTGATACTCGAGTCACATTGTGGATATATCTTAAGGAAAAAAAAATCGCTAAGTAGATAACAGACGGCCAAATCATATTTCCTGAACTATACCGATATTACTGGGGTACTAGTGAAAAAGGGTAAAAGTCTTCTGAAGATCAAGTGAAAAAGGGTTTAAGTCTAGTATACTTACTCTGTTCATGGAAGGTAAGGTGGGGCAAGGCAGGTCCATCTAACAAACAATATATAGGTATACCTTAAAAAAAATTGTGGTTGGTCGCACTTACCCGGTTGACGCTCTTACCCTACTTGACGGGGCAAGTCAGTCTAGCTAGTCTAACCGGTCTTACCAACCATATCTCCTAAAAATATATGGTTTGTCGCACTTACCCCGTTGACGCTCTTACCCCACTTGACAGGGCAAGTCAGTCTAGCTAGTCTAACCGGTCTTACCAACCATATCTCCTAAAAATATATGGTTTGTCGCACTTACCCCGTTGACGCTCTTACCCCACTTGACAGGGCAAGTCAGTCTAGCTAGTCTAACCGGTCTTACCAACAATATCTCCTAAAAATATATGGTTTGTCGCACTTACCCCGTTGACGCTCTTACCCCACTTGACAGGGCAAGTCAGTCTAGCTAGTCTAACCGGTCTTACCAACAATCTCTCCTAAAAATATATGGTTTGTCGCACTTACCCCGTTGACGCTCTTACCCCACTTGACGGGGCAAGTCAGTCTAGCTAGTCTAACCGGTCTTACCAACAATATCTCCTAAAAATATATGGTTTGTCGCACTTACCCCGTTGACGCTCTTACCCCACTTGACGGGGCAAGTCAGTCTAGCTAGTCTAACCGGTCTTACCAACAATATCTCCTAAAATATATGGTTTGTCGCACTTACCCCGTTGACGCTCTTACCCCACTTGACGGGGCAAGTCAGTCTAGCTAGTCTAACCGGTCTTACCAACAATATCTCCTAAAATATATGGTTTGTCGCACTTACCCCGTTGACGCTCTTACCTCACTTGACGGGGCAAGTCAGTCTAGCTAGTCTAACCGGTCTTACCAACAATATCTCCTAAAATATATGGTTTGTCGCACTTACCCCGTTGACGCTCTTACCCCACTTAACGGGGCAAGTCAGTCTAGCTAGTCTAACCGGTCTTACCAACAATATCTCCTAAAATATATGGTTTGTCGCACTTACCCCGTTGACGCTCTTACCTCACTTGACGGGGCAAGTCAGTCTAGCTAGTCTAACCGGTCTTACCAACAATATCTCCTAAAATATATGGTTTGTCGCACTTACCCCGTTGACGCTCTTACCCCACTTAACGGGGCAAGTCAGTCTAGCTAGTCTAACCGGTCTTACCAACAATATCTCCTAAAATATATGGTTTGTCGCACTTACCCCGTTGACGCTCTTACCCCACTTGACGGGGCAAGTCAGTCTAGCTAGTCTAACCGGTCTTACCAACAATATCTCCTAAAATATATGGTTTGTCGCACTTACCCCGTTGACGCTCTTACCCCACTTGACGGGGCAAGTCAGTCTAGCTAGTCTAACCGGTCTGACCAACAATATCTCCTAAAATATATGGTTTGTCGCACTTACCCCTTTGACGCTCTTACCCCACTTGACGGGGCAAGTCAGTCTATCTAGTCTAACCGGTCTTACCAACAATATCTCCTAAAATATATGGTTTGTCGCACTTACCCCGTTGACGCTCTTACCCCACTTGACGGGGCAAGTCAGTCTAGCTAGTCTAACCGGTCTTACCAACAATATCTCCTAAAATATATGGTTTGTCGCACTTACCCCGTTGACGCTCACGCCACCTGATGACCTGACCCTATATACCCTTTTTTATTATGAGTTAAGTCGACTTGTACCCTTTTTCACTAGGACCTCAGCTTATTAACATTGCCATCTTTATTAAACACTTGATTTTAGGTTATGAACGTGAACTGGTCATCTTTTACGATCACAATCTTTTATAAAAATCAGGGGCGGTAGTGGTTTATTTGTTTTGATTATTTCACAGATAGTATGTTTAACAACAGCTTAGTATCTGCCGTTGGATTAAGTATATTTAAATGAAATATAAAAAATTGTAAATGGTTTTCAAGCTTACTGAAGTCAAAAAGGTGGCGAGATCGTTAATACGCTAGTGTGGGTTGATTTAATACCACAGTGGGATTAGAAACGTGGAAGTATTTTACAAATCCTTCAGTCCGTAGCCTAATGCACGTATAGTCGACGTCGAAGATATGTTCACAGTTTTGGACCTTATTACAATGGAATAATGTGAGAAAATGTAAACATATCTTTGACGTCGACTGTACATACATTACTTCCTACAAAACTGGCGACGAGATTAAAATCGTTAAACAATGAGATGGAGTATCACGACAGTAATCGTTAACGCGAAGCTTGTTGCTTTGGTCTCTGTCATTGTATTGTAAATATATAGTTGTAATCCTGTAATTTTGTTATTCATTTTATTATTATCATTGCAAATGCTATTTTTTCAACGGTACGTTTGAAATGTTTGTAAATAATTTCACGTGCTTACTCGTTTGTCGTTTTTTATGATATTATTTCAGTAAAAAAACCAGGTTGTCATTCGAAATACATGCAATGCAATAAATACTACTCTCTAGTATTATTGTACTTGTAATCATTGGGCTTAGTACTTATGCTAACGGCGATGTATTTTATTTAACAACCTATGCAGGTCACACTCTGAAATATACGGCAGTCTTTCCTCAGTTGAGAAAGACTTCTATAATATGAACAGACTTTTTTGTCGTCCGAGCGGATCGCGGGTAGATGTGCGCAAATATGTTCCATTTTAGTTGTCTATTTTATTATGTATTCAACTTCCTTACATTTTTTTCTGATGGACGTGAAAAATATTTTTTTTAAATCGTATTCCTAAAATTTTGAATATGAATGTATGTGGATATGCCAGTCGCGGAAGTATTGGAACCCCGTTCCTGCGTAGGGCGTCCACGGAGTGTTTTAGTTTAGTTTAATTACAATATTATTATTGAATATCGGTAAGTGTACGTACGGACACGAGCGTTAATGTGGGACCCATTTCAAGAAAAATATGCTTGAAGTTGTCAATGTATCTTTTAGGAAACTGAACCGTATTGTTTTAGAATGTCAGATTGACTTTGGACCTAAGGTGGGTACAAAATTAAATCTCGTGACTGTACGATGTACGTACCTGCGTGGTGCCCGCGTACTGCTCAGCCGAAACAAAGTCTGACAAGGAATGATTCTTATGTCTGTTAACTTTAATATTAGGTTTGCTTAGACTATGTATTAGATATCTTAATGTGCACATAGCCCTAGTCCTAGTCATTGTATTACAATAATACGTTGTTAATATTGCTAATTTTATATATTTAATCATAATTAATAATAATATCTGTACCTACTGTACTTATAATCTAATAGGTTTAATTGAATTATTGGTTTCCATGCGTCAGCGAGCTATTTCTTTGGCCTCCTTGAAGCGCGCAGCTGTCACACAAACCCTATTGTAAATACAACCTGATAATGATCACACAGGGTCGAATTAGCTTAATATGGGCTTAAATAGCAGAGGCACCTTTTTTAATGAACCCGTGATACGATTGAAATAGGACCGTGTGAATAGCGTTGTGTTGGGTGTTTACAACTGTGCGCACACCCCCGCGGCCTCGCTCGGAACCTGCCGTTTGCCAAAAATATGTTTCCCAACTTTTTAATTTGTCAACCCAATGTTATATACATTTTTCAGGATTTATTTCAGTACCATCGTGTAAAACCGTACAGGTTAGGTTAGGTTAGTTATTATTATTATAAAATCCTGAAATATTTACGGTTACAGAAAATAAAGCTGGTTGGTAAATGAAACGGTTGGGAAACGATACATTTATTTCGCCGAAACAAAGGTAACCCACCAAAGCTATATGTTGCAATGTTACGGGCTCTTAATACTTGTAACTTTTCATGGTACCTATAGAACTTATTACATGATAATACAATTGTGTATGAATGATTATTATATTAACCTGTACTTTATGTGATTAACGTTTTGATCAACAAGCGGCGATCGCTATTATTGTTTAACCCCGATGCAAGCACCAATTATAAGTTTGACTTGTGTATCTGTCTGTGGCATCGCAGCTCCTAAACGGATGGACCGATATGGATGCGATTTTTCTTAAAAACAAACACCCATTAATATTAATTGCAAAATATACAGTATTTCACAATAAAGAAAGTTTTACGTTCAACAACAGTGATTGATAGTTAATTATAAATACATCTGGAACTTAAATACTAACGATGTTCAAATACAATAAGTATTGAACACAGTTAGGCATACAAAGCAATAAAGGTAAAGTCGGTTAGACTTGCAATAGCACTTGAAAATGAAAAAGAAACTCCAACTCGAAGGTCGTGTTAAGAGCTACTGCCTTGGACTTAGGGGTGAATTTCTGCCGTTGGTATTGAAATTACCTAAAAGCAAATGGTCTTATTAGCGTAATGCCTTAAACCAAAATGTTCTGTTATCAATACGACCTAAAAGCAAAACATCCTGTCAGCAAAACAACCTAAAAGATAACGGTCCTTTAACCAGGTAGCCCTATTAGAAAAACGGCCCTAAACCGTAGCTTCATTAAATCAGAATGACCTAGGAGCAAAATGTCCCATAAAGAAAACGTCCTCCGGTGTACAGTAAAACAAAACTGGTGCAAATCATTCATTTTTAATTTTTTTATGAGTTTATAGCAGGTCAAATTAAATTATGAAATTAAGGTGACTATGATATTAATCACTTTCCTAAAAGGCCAATGACCGAGGTAAGCAAATAACTCTATGTAACGAGTATACGTAAAACATTTTGTAAAGTTAACTATAGTTTCTTGACGGTACGCCGTGGGACGTTTTGTTAATGGGGCATTTTGTTCTCATGCCATTTTGATTTAATGACATTTCGTTTTTGGGGCGTATTGCTAATAGGGCTACCTGGTTACAGGACAATTTGCTTTTTGCAATTTACTTACTTATAACGTCGCGACTACCTTATTTTCAAAACTAATTTTATTTTTTTATTTTTCTTTAAACTAGTTAAAAGAGGAGGGAATTTTAACAGTTGTGATCTTATGATACGCGTGGCCATTGATTTGTGTTACCATAAAAAAGAGTGCCTTTAGGATCGTAAGAGGTAAGGCGACATAAAAGGTGTCTTGAAAAATATCCTACCTATGTGTAAGAAATTAAGACGTGTTTCTTTGCAAAAGAAATGGTAGGAGCGTGGAGTATGGACCAGTGTGGCTTGATGGACCATGTTACTTAACTACGGGTCAAATGTATTGCAACGAAGAATTCCCAAGAAATCCGTTAGTATAGTATGTTCCAACAAAGTATACTGTCGATGTTAGCGTCAACGTTTCTTATTGATTGCTGATCGGGTGCGCTGGTTCTTAATTCCTATACGTATCGTAGATAGCCCCGTAAATTTCCGCCACGTTCATCGTGACTTGTCTAGTTATTAAGATTCCGATTTAGTAATAGCTGATTATTACATACTACCAACTCTGGTATGTTAAATGATAGGAACCTATAATAATAATTTATTTACGAATATTGACATTATTATAATTTTATTTAATATGAATAATTATTAATGCATATGCCTATTATTCCAATTATTTCTTTAAATTAATGAATGCTTCTGGTTTAAGACTGCACCGAGCAAACGTCGAGCGCGAGCGTCCAGTGGCGCCCTCATTACTATTAATGTGTTTTCTAATTAACTAAAGACTTTCCTTGCAATCAGACGATACGTTTTTATAGCGCAAGTAAAAACACAATTTATGGGATACGTAACAAACTTTAATAACAATTACCCTTTGAGTAGTCAGCTTAACGGGAAAAGGCGGCCACTTTTTTCCGTTAAGTTGATAACTCGAAGGTGAATTGTTATTAAACTATGTGATATACCCTATAAGTTGTGTTTTCATTTGTAGTACAAAAACCTACCGACCAATTACAAGAAAATACTTTAGTTTATTAGAAAACACAATAATAGTAATGGGCGCCACTGTACATCCGGCGTACGCTCGGCGCAGTCTTAAATACACCGCGTTGTTCTCGGGTTTTTGTACATTTTCTCAAAGCTATACAGTAACAATAAAAATAAAAAATAAATTATAAACTAAACATTTAATTAGCATGCACCTTAGTTTACCTGAACAAAACAGGTCCATGTCCTTATTTGCTTCAAATTACATTATTTTGGATGATACCACTCACCAATTCGATGTCGCTATTTAGCACGGCTGCGACATGATTGGTAGTGCGTGCGAGGTCGCTTGTGTTTGGTGAAATGGTAGCGACGTCTAACGTATAGATGGGTCACTAGTAGAATGACGGAATCGTAAAATGACTGACTCGCAAAATGACCACATCGCTTGTAGCCTATATCTTAAAATGTCCGAGTCGCAAAATGGACACAGTGGTTTTTTCATTTTATCATTGTTTAAGTACAGTCGACGGAGCCCCGCACGGCTCCTATTTCTAGGTAATTTGCCCTTCGGGCATTTAAAGTAACCTAACGAACCTAACCTACCTAGTTACGCAAAGAAAGTAGTCCTTTTGCGACTCGGACATTTTGAGATGTAGGCTACAAGCGATGTGGTCATTTTGCGAGTTAGTCATTTACGACCTAGTCATTCTACTAGCGACCTGTATAGAGGGTCACTAGTAGAATGACGGAATCGTAAAATGACTGACTCGCAAAATGACCACGTCGCTTGTAGCCTATATCTTAAAATGTCCGAGTCGCAAAATGGACACAGTGGTTTTTTAACAAGCATTCCTATATTAGAAGTAGGTTTTAGATATATCTATGTGTTGAAACGAAATGATGTGAGATCTTGACATTTGGTCTATGGGCCCGGTAAGATTTAGTAATACTAGTTTGGTATTCAATTCATTGCCATAACGTTGTTGTAACCCAGGGAGGGTTACCTCTTTTAGTGTATATAGTAACGAAATGATTTGTTTAAAATTTGAAGATAGTCATAAATTCCATCCAATACAAAACACTGATACTTAAGTAAATTTATAGTCTTATGTAGCGAAAAGGGGTTTTAAGTAACATGTTTTATGTGCGTTATGGATTTTAACAAAAGTTAATTAAGTTCAAGAGAAATTCAGGTAATTATTAAAACTGTGACTGTTGAAGCGTTATGGAGCGCCGCTCGTCTTTACTTGGTGGCTTCGGCCACTCAACCGCAGGTAGGACAATTCATTTTCTCGTAGCCATTTCATATTATTTTGTCGTTTAAAAGAAACGTACAAATCCACATGAGCTTATGTAATTGATAACTCACTGCCGAATAGCGGTATACATATAAAATAGAGGTAGCGTTTCGCTCTCAGTCGTAGAAGTCTAGTACTAACTCAATGGCACTAAAGACTGTATCGTTAAGTATAAATACAACTTTACGTAGTCGTCTTTCTTTCCTAAAGTATTTTTTAGATTTAAATGTACATGTGTTTAATTAGTGCTTTTATTAGGTACACATTTCATCCTGCGGGCTTGACTTGAGGCATATGGTTTAGTCAAAATTTACCGAATCCATCTGAGTGATGTTAACGAAAGTGGACAAATAGCAAAATAAATTTTACTGTTTGCGAGCTAGACAACGTAACCAAAAAAAATTATCATACTACGCAAACCATAATTACACATGATTCCCAAAGTAAAACATCTGAGCATTCTCTTTAATTTATTTTTAATAAAAAAAAGGCATGGATGGCGATGGGCGGTGGCCATTTTGAGAATATGGCATATTACTCATTACAACTCCGACTTTGACATCTATTATAACTATTAAGAAGCGTTTCTTTCGACGTGTTTTACCGATGGTTAGACGCCACGATTGTCCATAGTGCTTGGGTCTGGCTGAGACCTTTGGTTAGTCTCCCTCCTCCCGCTCGCACCAGATATTGATGGGAAACCAAAACATTACGTAAAAAGTCGCTTTTGTGTGAAAGTAAAAATCTATCATATTTATTCTGCGGATGCTCATTCGGGTAAACATGAAGGGGACACTTAGTTCACATGTTTTGGCTGCATACCAACCTATTGCATTTTAAAATTATACTATAGGAGTTGCTGAAATACTTCAAATTGAGCTCAATAGGCTTGTCCGAAATATATTTTGGGGACGATTTTGAAAGCATCATAAAGTCTCCAAGACACAAAAGTTAACCATATTATATCAGATGAAATGGTTAAAAAACACCTGCAGGTCATATCCTCACAACATTGTAATTTAAAATAATACGGATGTCAAAAGTTAGACTAGGTTTTGTATGTATTTATACTAAACGATACAGTCTTTATATATGTAAAGAAGTAAGCGTTTACGATTTTGTATGTGCACCAACGAAAATATAGGGCAGAAACATTTTTTAAATATATTTTATTGTTAGTTAGTTATATCCCCCGGTACAAAAAAAATTAACCTCTGCAGAGCTTGACAATGTGTACATACATGAAACAAAATTGTTTCCATGTCAAATTAGTACATTGTTGCCGCTACATCTCGTTTCAACTTGAATAATCTACCTATGTTGGTAACTGATTGTACCGATAACTAGTACTGAAACTTTATTCTCAGCACCGTATTTAATACATTCAGGGGCAGTCTTGTTATCATACAACATGTATCGGACTCAGGTCAGGGACATTGTTGCTCAGTGTGCTGGGCTTGGTACACACTCCAGAGGCCCTAGACAAGATGCATTCGGCGTTCGTTTTCTTTATCCAAAAAGTATAGGATTGACGTAAGCTGTCAAACGGTCGCGTCGAACACCTACGTCAATTCCAAACATTTGATCAGGTTATGAAAATGGTTCACGTTAGCGACAGCAACTTGTCGAACCTCGCGGGTCCGTAAGTGCATGCAACATGAACATGACTACATGACATGAAATTATGTGATAGATAAACGGAACAGAGACAAAGCTGAGCAAAACTTGCAAAATTGTTAGATACCTATTTTAGTAGGGTTGTCACAATAGGTTAAGACAAATTAAACAAAACATATGTTAAAAAGCTTTATTATTCAGTATGATAGAATACTTTACAAATTACTTAGAATACAAAATTTTCTTTTTAGAATTTTAGTTTTTTAAATATTTATTTAATTAAAAGGCAGACCGAATAGTAGTGAGAAATAAGAACAAAGTAGGTATTAATGATAACTTTTGATTCAAAATGCTCGTTAATGTCATGATCATGCTACTATAGCCGTTGAGCGAGTGTCTGCAGCAGCAGTTTATGGTGAAGATAATGTTAAGCAAACATGATTAAATTTAAATTCGAATTTTCGAGGCCATGCTACTAACTATTAAAGACTTGCCTCGTAAGGAGATAATGCTGGCTGCATCAGCAGTTCATGATAAAAACGTGTTTAACTATCAAAATTAAACTAACATACAAAATTTCGTGACCGTGCTGTTGAACTGTTGAAGGTTTCTATAGTGAGGAGTCAATCCTGGCTGCAGCGTCAGGTTTTATCTACAATATTATTGCATTGTCACCGAAGTTACGCATGTATATGAAATTTCAGCTCAATTAGACATCGGGAAGTGGTTCATATCTTACCTACTTGCAATATTTGAATTCAACACATACCTACTACATACCAACTAGGGCCTACAAATGTTTAGTAAAAGTTTTAAACAATAATAAAAAGACCGTCTAATTAAAAAAAGGATCATACAGTAAAATAAAGGTACTTACTTGAAAAACTAATAATCAAATATTTACTTACCTATTGTACTCCTTGGGATAGTAAAAGTGTGATATTTTTATTTGTTCTATTTTTATGCATACACACAGTACATACCCATACAGTACGTACATACTCCGTGCTTTTTCTGTCACACTGTTTGTTATCTTTCATTTGTCTATTTGTGTTCTTCTGTGTAGTGAATAAATGTATTTCTTCTTCTTTTTCTTATACAATAAACTACCTTTATTAGTAATAAAATAGGTACTTACCACGTTTATATTAAAATATTCAAACTAGCAACTAACAAAACAAACAAAACGTGCGTCGCACAGCCCAGAGATTGTCAACTGGCTGTGCAGACCTCGCCGCGTACGCGACCAGCGGCCAGTGGTCACGCACACATGCCCCGCGTGCGTGCAACCGATTCGCGCGGTTGTATGAAGCTTGGTCTCTGTTCCGTTTCTTTACTCCTGTGATATCAATTATCGCTCACCGGTTTAATTTCTTAAATTATTTCGCTTTCTTATGAAAATCCCAATGCATTCTTAATCATGCAAACTACATTATTTAATTAAATTTTGGCTGTAGCGAACCGCGACTTTGTCGCGGGCAATGTGATCTCTGTTTGATTTTAAGAAAAAATTGTTTCGGCACTGAACATATTTGACTTATGCAGTTTGTATAGAAAAATCGAGTTACAAAACAAACTGAAACGTGCAGCCAGTGATGGCGCTGTTGTCTGGCAAGACGCAGAGCTAGTCGGTGGTCACCAGCAGGCAGCAATAACATTATCCAACATAGGGCTCAAAAATATCTAACACGTCTTTATTGCTAGAGGTATAAGAGCGTGTCAGATATTTTTGAGCGCAGCGATGAATTATATATTATTATTACTGGTGACTACATAGCTCGCGCCTTAGTTCGCGTTATACAGGGTGTCCCAGAAACCAACGTCAACCCGCCAAGGGCTGATAGAGCAGCTCATAAGCTATCGATTTATCCCCCATGTATGTTCAGCAAGTGTTATTAGTTTCCGAGATATTAATCATTTTCATCGGATTTTTTTGTCATTTTTCCTTATGTCCGTGATACGAGAAACCCCTAAATTCATGTATTTATACACTTTTTTTTCAGTGTTTTCTTGCATGATTAAAATCACTGTGAAATAAGGAAGTTTTTAAAGCTACATGCCATTTTTTTTATCATTACTACTTTTTGAGTAATCGCACAGAGTTACTTTCTCCATACTAAGGGAACCCCGCGTTTGTTTTTCACCAAGTATGGAAAAATAAACTTTGTGTGTTTACTCAAAAAGTTGTAATGAAAAAAAAAATGGCATGTAGCTTTAAAAACTTCCTTATTTCACAGTGATTCTAATCATGCAAGAAAACACTGAAAAAAAAGTGTATAAATACATGTATTTAGGGGTTTCTTGTATCACGGACATAAGGAAAAATGACAAAAAATCCGATGAAAATGATTAATATCTCGGAAACTAATAACAATTGCTGAACATACATGGGGGTTAAATCGATAGCTTATGAGCTGCTCTATCAGCCCTAGGCGGGTTGACGTTGGTTTCTGGGACACCCTGTATATAAGTTTGCAGTCGTAAAGTAATATTCCTATCGGTCGGGTAGGTCTGAATGCCAAAATGCACTGCACGGGTAGCACAAGTTGTATTTTCTCGCTTGTCACTCAGTGCGTCTCTATCATTAGTTCATTACAGACTAGATAGAAAGGGAGAACCGAGAGACAAAGAAGTCGTGGACCACTTGTGCTAGCACTTCTGGTCCGCACTATATGTTCAAAACACAAAAAGTTTTTTTCCCAAAATGACTGATTTTCTAAAAGCCTATGGTTTTGAACGTAATATAAATTACACTACGTAGAAAACGTTACAGTTTAATTTCCTAAAATGCCCACTTTTTCAGAATACTTACTCTTATGAAAATGTAAATATGGAAAAGAGGTAGGTTTAGGTTAGGTTAGAGCCGGAGAAAAGCGGAGCACCGTCGACACTCTTATTTCAAATCAATTAAACATAGGGTTTTCGATTTTGTTTCATCATTAATGTAGCTGAATGTCTCTTTTGTGATCGACATTACGAATTTCTGACATTCAAAAACAAAGAATCAGTGATTTTGGGAAACTATTTTTTGAGCCTTGAACATAATGCGGACCAGTGCATTTTGGCATTCAGACCTACCCGACCGGATGGGTAATTAATCGTACTAATATTTTTTCGCTGCCTGTCTATTACGAATGTAGGCAAGTGCGCGGTAGCGGTTTTAGGTACGTTTTACGTATTTGTAACGTGCACTTGCCTGGTTGCTTTATATAATACACATTCATAAAATTTAATGTGGATTTGGTTTAAACCGATATCTATATGTTTATAATTATAAGTACGAATGCGAGAGCATTATTAGGTAACGAAGATTAGAGTGAGCTGTATTCACGAGAAAATGTTTTAGCCTGTCATTTATGGAAATAAACATTTTACAAATATAGAAGATTCTTTTATTATTTACTATAGGTAAAGTGTATGTCCCTATTAGTGCTGCGACGAGCTACTTTTACCGATGAATCAAACTACGATAGATCGAACCTTTTTGTTGTTTTGTGAGCAAAATTTAAAATAAGTCAAATAGTCCAACAACTCCATTGTTCCTGTCATATTTCGTTTCCTTACACATTACATTTCCTTATAATAATCACCTACACGTGTCCCTGTAAACGGTTATCGGCTTACCTAAATGGTACATACATACATACATACATACATACATACATACATACATACATGCATACAGTTTGCTAACCCAGCGTCACTATTGCCTAACGCACTCGCTATCTCAATTGGCTTCAAAGCGGAACAATTGTTTTCATTTTGTATGCAGACAAGCCTTCGATTTTCAAAATGAAAACAATTGCGATTGCGAGTGCGTTAAGCAATAGCCCCTCTGTTCATAAAAGACGATGCATTTATGTCGTTTTGCTACTGACCGCTAGATGTCGCTACCGTACATTATACGGGAAACATAGTTTAGGGGCTATATTCCTACCCCCTTACTTATAAACGTGGAATAAGCTTGGAATAGTTAGTTAATTAGCTTTGCCCTTATCTGTAATTGTGACATTTGCATCTGACAGAAAGTGACAAAGCATGGCATAAACTATTCCAAGCTTATTCCACGTTTATAAGCGGGTTAATCGGTAAAAACGTAATTCCTTTTGACATGTTATATCGAGAGCGCGCAAAAATCTAAATGTGTGAGCCCATCGCACTATGTAGCAAAACTGCAGTGGCGTAGCACGGGCAGGGGGGCCAAGGCCCCGGGCGGCATACGGAAAATATTCAAACTTTAGGGAGCTAATGTTAAAACCGCTCGTTCCGTATGGTTGCCGGGTTAGAATACTGCCACTCTATGTCTTCCCGTGGATCTCGTAAGAGGCGACTCAGGGAATAAAGGCTTGTAACTGTTAGGCGATGGGCTTGCAACCTGTCAGTAATACACTGGTAAAGATCTTAGCCTAATTGTGCAAAATGTGGTTAAGGAATTATCAATTAGTTTTTTTTAGGATTGTTAGTAATTCTTGTAGCTCTGCCTACCCGATTCATGGGCGTGAGTTTATGTAGGTATGTACGTATGTAAAAAAACTGCCTACATAAAACGCAAAAAATTACTTCCTTCAAAATGGTAGGTGATGGTGGTGGTGGCAGGGTAGTTCGGTGAGTTCAACTGAAGTCGGCTTTTAGTTAACAATATTGTGGGACGCCGATGACAGTTGGAAGTAACCATTGAAAAAGAAAGCGTTTTTGTAGGTGGATTTTTGTTTTTTAAACATTTATTTCATTTTTAACACACTTCAAAAAAGTAGGAGGTTCTTTTTTCGGGGATATCCCAAAAGTTCCATAATTCTACTTCCATATGGAACAATCGGTACATATGTATATGTCAAATAAATGATCCCAATAGTTCCATATGGAACTACATACTAGGCTTTCACCTGGTTTTGTTTTTATTTAAGTTTTAAATCAGTTTATTATCTTCGGAGCATACCCCCTTATCAGTTTTGCAAAATCATTGAAAACGCTAGGGTTGGCACAGCACATGTTATGGGTGTGTGTTTTTTAAAATTTGAGTGATAACAACGTTGTAACACCCGAGATGTTGTAACACGTCGTGCTTACTTCGGCCGCGTTTTACTATTGTAAAACACATTTTTTACCGAGGGACACGATCACTTGTATAAGAAACAATGTAAAACCTGAAGTGTCATATACTTGACAATGTTAACTGAAGTAAGTATGTAGGTAATCAATGTAAAGAAGTGGCCAATTATGTAAAATAAATAAATATATATATATATATATATATACAAAGGTCATCCTTAGCAGAGGTAGACATTTAATATGAATATGTACCAGTAGTTCCATATGGTACTTCTGGGACATTTCCTTCAAAATGAATATCCCGATAGATCCATATGGAACTAGAAAATATGGAACTTCTGGGATATCCCCCTTTTTTCCACCGTATGTTTTTTTTTAATGTATGTTCACCGATTTCTCTGTCAATTATAGCCTCCTGAGGTTCCTTGTACTAATAGTAGTACAAAATACGGCCATTGGAATAAAGATCTAATGCCAAGGAATTAAATTGGAATTTCTTTTGTTTTTATGACTACTGATAAAATTATAAAATTGACTTTATTTCATTCATAATAGATTCATATTCCACTGACAAATTTCGTTGTATGGTGGGCCTTAGGAGGTTAAACGTATTTTAAAAAATATCAATAGCAGTTGTTTTGTAATCGGGTTTTTTGTTTCCTACTAATTAAGAACCTCTTCCTTTTTTTGAAGTCGGGTTAAAATTGAGGGCGGCGACTTCCTGGTCTGGGCGGCGATAACTCACACTACGCCACTGAGCAAAAGGCCTTTTTATGCTTGAATATTTTAAAGTGAATCATTCAAAGGCTTTTTGAAATCTTTGCCTTTTCTGTGATTAAACATGAACATGGTTTCTACCTTTACATGTACAGTCACCAGCAGTAATATATTATCTATCTATAACTGACACGTCTTTATTGCTAGAGGTATAAGAGCATATTATATTTTTGAGCGCAATTGGACGATAGATGTGTTATTGCTGGTGACTGTATATTATGTGCCGAAAACCCGAATAAAAGCGCAAAAAAGTATTTAATCCAATGAGCGCACTTCGACAAGGTTCTAAACAATAATGTTTATTGTAACACTTTGGGGCCTTGTGATAAAATGCACAGTAATTCGTTCTGCGCCGGACTAAGAACTGTGTATCTATTTTAAAACTTTTATCCCCATACCAAAATATTAATTGACATCGTTAAAAAGCGCCAGTGGAAACTATTTCAAACACTAAATTGCAGATGCGTATTTTCGATTTACGACGACAGCATTGGGGTCCGTGAGAAAGTACCCACAATTATTCAAGAGCAGTGACAAACGTTTTCACCTGGCGTGAGAACTGTGAGAACATGGACCGGGAGCGCGTGTCAATATGCTTATCCAATAAGTACAGTCGTCGTAACTCTGGTGTAGGTACTGCTGTTTCGGCCAAGTTTTTTCCGTCTAATATCCCAACTAACTTTACGCGGTAGGTGCTTACTTTTATATGGCAAACCAATTTTTAGTACATTACTTAATGTTTTGCAATTTTTCATTTGTCGAAATTATCATTATAGTGCCCGGCCGTTATGAAGTCAATCCTGACACATTGCACAACTATGATGTTCCTGATTATTGTCAATGTGAACCTCAGGAGAAAAATGTTAGACTTGCTTGTTGCATGTGACAGAATAGTGTGGCAACAATACCACACAATATGTATATCGATTCGCGTTAAAAAGTTCGTATAGCAAAAATATTGTCTATGATATTATGCATTAATAAAAAATATTTTTTTTATAATAAAATTAATTCTAGGTAATCTTCTATTTCATTAATAACACCAATATTATAAAGAGGTAGGATTTGAATAAATGCGTACCTATGTTTCTTTATTAGTAACCTCTATAAACATAACTTTTTTCAAGGTCTATCTACCTAGAGTATTAAAACTTTTTATATTTGAATGCAAATTTATTTTTTAGTTTTTCTTACTTCCTGTCAATCAATTTATAGAACGTCAAAATAGTAAAACGATTTGTATTGCCTTGAGATTGCTTCCAACGGTTGATAATTTTGTGACTGGTTTTGCCTATAGATAGTATCTATAGGGTGAAGCAGTATCTATTAGATACTGCTTCACCCCCTGACCCCTTGCTTGTTATCTTGGAATTCGAAAACGCTTACTATTTGGACTTGCTAAAATGCCGAAACGATCGAAGAAATTCGTTCTTAACAGTCAGTCTCGTGAGATTGTCATACGTGTTCGTAACTATTTTGAGCGAGAAGCTCAAAACGGCGGACCGATATTGCCCGTGACATCGGTGTTGGATCGAGTTGCAGATGCTCTCGATATCAGCAAAAAAACGATCATAAAAATCACAAAAGAAAAATTGGGTGAGACTGGCATGGAAGATAACGTTCTACATTCTCCCAAAAAGAAAAAAAGAGCGAAACTTACCGACATAGATAATTTTGACGTTGACGCTATCCGTAGTCATATTTACAAATATTACTCACGTAAAGAGTACCCAACTTTATCGAATTTAGTGCAGACATTAAAAGAAGCTGGCTTATTTTCCGGATCAGAAAAATCGATGTCAAAGATATTATAAATTATTGGATTCCGATACAAACAATGCGACAAACGAAAGGTGCTAATGGAAAGATCCGATATTGCCATGAAAAGGGTTGATTTTTTACGCGAGATAAAAACCATAGAAGATTGGGATAGTGTCGTTTTTTTGGACGAAACGTGGCTAAATGCCAATCACACAGTTAGTCGCTCGTGGACGGACGATACGGCGGCATCGACATCCAAAGTCCCAACCGGAAAAGGAGCCAAACTAATAATATGTCATGCTGGCAATGCCAGAGGTTTCATCGACAACAGCTTATTGGCCTTTGCGTCTAAAACCACCGGTGACTACCTTGAAGACATGGATGGTGAAAAATTTACGCAATGGTTCACTAATATGCTGACTAGCCTTTCTGAGCCATCAGTTATTGTACTGGATAATGCACCTTACCACTCCATGTTACTTGACAAGCCACCTTCAAATTCAGAAAAAAAAGCCAATCTCGTTGCATGGCTTCAAAAAAATGGTGTAGATGCAAGTATGACTATGTTGAAAGGAGATTTAATTAGATTAATGGATATTCACAGACCGAAACAAAAACGATACGTCATTGATGAACTAGCACTGCAACATGGCCACCGAGTCATTCGTATACCGCCTTACCACTGTGAGTATAACGCCATAGAATTGATATGGGCACAAATTAAAGGATATGCGGCAAGTCACAATACTGAACCTCCATTTTCCAGAGCGAAAATGATGAAATTATTAGAATAGGCATGCAATCACGTAACCAAAAATAACTGGGAAATGGTAGTAAATAAGATTAAAGCCAAAATAAGGGACGATTACAACAGAGACATTAAAATTGACAGTATTTTAGATAATGACTTTGAGTTAATAATTAATACAAACGATTCCAGTAGTGATAGTGATGGTGGTTCGGAAAGTGAAGTATCAGTATTATGTAGGTACATATTAAAGTAATGACTATAAATATTATCTCTAATGTTTTTTTTTCCTTCATATACATCTGATTAATATTTTTTATTATAGCTGTAGAGAATTGCATTCAACTCGACTCACGCTTGACTCAAATTTTATCGATACAATGATCGAACGTGTAACAGACAACCCTAGAGAATGTGTCAGGATTGACTTCATAGCGGCCGGACACTATAAGCATATTACATACCACGTCTCTTTTTGGCAAATAGTTGTGTAGCAATAGCAAATATATTACCATAAAACTAAAATTGCCTATTGCCAAAGAATATTTTCTGAAATTAACACTGCATAGGTAATAATTTGTTAAGTATTTTGTGTTTGTTTTGTGTTAGTACTTAACAAATTCAAGGTTGGGCTAGAATTGTGACCATAACAGAAACAAATTATGTCTAGGCGCGTAGTGCCTCGCCACAGAATAGGAGCTCCTGCAATGATGATGAATGCTTTTAATTGAACTTAATTTGTATCTTATCTCTACTACATTTTGAATAAGGATAAAAACTATATGTATGTACCTACTATATTTTTTCGAAATGAATATTATGCCAATTGATACATTCGACGAGAAGACAAATGGCATATTGAATAAGTACCAAGTAAGTAGGTAGGTAAACTTTGCTAATCAACGGTGTGCAAAAACATTCTGTTGCGAAAACTTGAAGTTCAAAAAGTAGTTTCCCAAGTGCTCACTAGCCGAAATGAAAATATTAGTACTATCGATAGCGAACCTCTTTTTATGCTGATCAGCATTAAGTTATAATGTTAAAGAAGTAAATACAAAAAATTACAGGGTAAAATTCTTAATACTATTACACTCCACTAAAATATACTACGTATTGTATTCTCACAAAATATTTTTTCACTTCTCATTCTCTTATAATGTTACTTTATATCGGGACTAAAACTCTTTATTAATCTCTAGGGACTAAAGTAATATTTTTTTAATTTATTTTGGAAACACCTAAACAGCCAATCACCACGGTGTCTGTGAACGGAGGATTATCGCCATTTTCAGTGATTGTGTATGGACCATTTTTTGAGCATAAAAAAATCGAATTTCAGATCATATCATTATCAATAAACTCTCTAAGAAGTCTACTTAGTAGGGGTAGATTTTCTTTTAAATTCGTTATATGCGCTTCCCCAGGGGGGGGGGGGGGGGGTCCACTTGACTTTAACAAGTAGCTGGGGTATTTAATGTTATTTAGTTTACTTAGCGGTCCCCCGACGTGTCGATTATTTTTTTATTTTTTGAGGTTTTTTTTGTTTTGCGTCAGGGTTTTTTATTTTCTTAATTAAATTTTTATTTCTCGCTTTTTAAACTTTTCCAAATAAACAATATGACTTTAGCTGGCAACGTCTCTTTAAAGACATGAACTGAATAATAGGGCGTTAATAAGTTTATAACTAATAAATAAAAAGAGGGGTGTTAGTTTATAACGCGTATCTCTATGTCTATGTACCTGAGTGTCTGTTTGTGGCATCGTAGCTCCCAAACAGATGAACCGATTTGAATGTGTTTTTGTCGATTCTCTAGCGGTAGTTCTCAGCAAGATTTCATGAAAATTGGTTAGCCGTTTAAGAGGATATCAGCACTTAAAGTACTTATGTAATGCCGTTAAATCGGGGGATTTTAACTTCCTAAAACCTCTATATCTCCAAAACGACTGAACCGATTTTAATAAAACATATTTAAGAACCACCGCCAAAAAAAACAGCTTTCAAATAAAAAAAAGGTATCCAAATCAGTTCATCCGTTTAAGAGCTACGGTGCCACAGACAGACGCACACACACACACACACACACACACACACACACACACTTATTCGTTTAAGAAATAGCGCTTTAAAGCTTAATATTTCAGGAAAGGATCCCTTAATCGACCAATTGATCATAAAAACTAGCAATTGTTTTGAAAGACCTATCGAACGATACCCAACTCTATGGGGTAGACGAGAAAAAAAAATCATCCTCACGTTACGTGTAGGGGAGGTAGGTACACAAAACACATTTTTTCACCATTTTATTTTACCGCTTTGTTGGCGTGACTAATATGTACCTACCTATATATTCATGCCAAATTACAGCTTTCTAGTACTGAATTAGGCTGCGGACGGACGGACAGACATGGGAAATCTATAAGGGTTCCTAGTTTGACTCCGGAACCCTAAAAAAGGACATAGGTACTTATTCCACTTATATGTGTAATCTCATTAAATTAAGAAAAAAACTTGAATTATTTTCCTTTTTATGCGAATACAACTACCTACTACAAATGCAATAACGCGCTCTCGATAATTTATCTAGACGTTGATGTTAATCTGATAAATTGTGAACGTACCTGGGGGCCTAGTATGGCTGCGTTTATCGCGTGATAAATATTGGATAAGGCATCCGTCACCTTCTGACACGTAAATAAGTACACGTGTCAAAAAGTAACGAATGCTTTATCTACAGTTGATACGCGATATGGTGTCCAGTAAATAATAGACAAGGTGCCATCCATCGACAGGGCACATTAGGCTGGTCCCTAAAAAGCACTTATAGGTTTAGTAAAAGTTGCGTGGTTTTCGAGATAATCGAACTTTTATATTTTCTTAATAATTAGCACCTTCCTTCACTTTAATGACCACCTAGGCCACAAATGAATGGTATAAGACACGCTGTTTACTTCTTTACAAATTAAAGATATTGTTATTAGTATTCACTGAGAGCGGTCATTAAAGTGAAGGAAGGTGCCAATTATTAAGAAAATAGATGAGTTCGATTATCTCGAAAACCACGCCACTTTTATTAAATTTATAAGTGCTTTTTAGGGACCAGCCTTAGGTGTCCTGTCGATGGATGGAATCTTGACCATTATTTACTCAGGTAGGTACCTTTTTATGTACTTGCACAATTGATAACGTAGTCATTAATTTGTCTTTTAGAGTTGTTAGCATGTTTTTAAGGACTAATGTTTGTTTAAATAGTCGAATTGAAGATCAGTTCTGGGGGCCGTGAATTTTACAGTTTAGGTACAACTCAATGTAATTTTTTTTCGGTTTTGAGTCACGACACACATTAACAAATTTAATTGCTTATCGCCCTTCCTTTCTAAGATCTTGCTATCTAAGATACGGCTGGTACTCATTGAGGAGTTCTCCAAAGGTAGTTCACTATCAATCCTACTTCACCACGTGCATTTTAAATGAGCACAATATTGTTGCAAGTGTAATTCAGGTAAATATCTACATTATTATTTACAAACAATAGAAAATAACTAAATTTATCGCTAAATGTAATATTTGAGGATATTTGTATTTATATTTTATACACTTTTTTACATATGTATCAAGTAATCAAAAGTGAAATTCTTCGATTTATCGGTCTAGGATTTCGGTTTACTTACATACCTACCTCAAACGGAATACGAACCCACTGCCAACTGGGCCATTGAATGAATTATGATTTAATTTTTGTTGCATTACTTATAGGTATAATTATATAATGATATTAACGTTTCTCGCTTCGTTCCTATTACCTACTTCACCAGAAGCGATCCCGAATTCGGTTCACATTTCACGATAGGTACTCTAGCGGATTAAGTTTTGATGACAATGCGATATTCAGTGAATTGCATTCGCTAAGCGATAGTGTCGCATGCTTTAAAACTTATTTTAGTTGCGGCACACTACGGTCGCAGGCCCAATCGCTGTAAAAACAACACCTTACCGTGCAAATTTACAATCAACCTCGAAACTATACCCATTGCATTCCAGGCACCACAACATGCACGCTGCGCAACGCACGTTACCGTGGAATGTCAAGAATACGCATTACACGATCTACATATTCATTGTCCCTTTCGCACCCACCGGCATTGTTTGAGAGCAGGTGAAAGGTAAAGCGGTTCGGAAGTTGGTCAGAGCTTACGGTCACCTTGCCCGAACGGGGCTAATTTTGCTCGTATAATTGTATCCGCGTTCAATACTGATCATCACGCGATAATCAAATGTATGTCATAGCACCATGTTATAGGTTGTAGCGGGCTAATTTCCGCAACTCGACGACTTAACAAATGCGCCTTTTTTGCGTGCAGCACCATGTTAATATGACATAATCTTGAAAAGCGGGTTACCTACCGCACCTACGTTGAGTTGGGATTAACTTTACTATCAATATAACTATGATAGCGGGCGCCTCATGACCTCGAATGCATTAACTTTTGTTTACTATTTATACCAAACGGACCAAGGAAATTGCACCTTAATTGTCAATTTTTACCCGACTACCTACCGCTAAACCAAGGAAGGGTGATAAGATAGATACATGTTGTAGGTATATGTAGATCCTAGCTGTGCCGCGATATGGTCCGGGTGGAAATTGCAACAACATTATCGCACTTTCAGAACAATAGTGACCTAATTGAGTAATTTTAAATTTCGATTTGGGTCTCTATAGTAATAAATTTATGACTTGAAATTTGAAAGCTGACATTTTGACTTAGGTCACTGTTGTTCTGAAGGTGCGTTATGTCTAAGGCGTCCCGGAGCTTTTTGGAGTAGGTACTTACGTTTCGGTATATCATCACATTCATCACTGTCATCAGAGATTGCAATGCAATCTATTATTTATCTTGTCAACTATCAGTTCAAGCGTTTTTTTTTCACAAGGACTCGTTACGCCTAAAGGCGGAGAGTTAATGATGTTTCACACTACTGTTTTTTATTAATTTTGACGTTAACTAAGTTTAAATTCTATTTGCCGACTGACAGGGAGCGAATCAGTATTGGCGACCCCTGCTTTCAACGTATCAATCTTTCGAGGCTAAAAACTAGAGTAACCACTCTAAATTTAGAAACATAGCCTAACTACCACCTACCTATATTTTCACATTTCTCAGTTCAAAAATTACCCTCTCAGGTGTAGTTTCCAACGTCGCTGAAAGTATTACTATATTTAATTTGTAAGCAGTAGCCTCAATGTCACAGTGTGCGGTTCTCATTTAAAAACTAACCAGCGTCGCTTACTGACTTTTGCATTCACCTCTTTAAATGTTTCCAAAAGCACCAAAAGTTGTCTTTCCTTTCAATGTTTTGTTAAAATACGGAAGATCTCCCCCAATGTCTTGTCTCTGACTTTTCATAGTAAGAGATTTAAAAAACTTTTTATGGACGCGCGTACGGTTTTGTAACATTTTCTTTCACACAAACCTTGTCCTGACTATAACAAAAATCATGAAATTTTTCAAGAAAGTGTAATAATAAATCTCCATACTTAGCTTAACTTTTCAACGTTCCTATTTTTTTTGTTGTATCGTAAAAACGATAAGACTTAGGTACAAGCGTCAAATTTGGTGTGATTATAGTACAAACCCCGGTGAAAACTTCGTAGTAATCTTCTGGGCTCACGCTGATTTAAATCAAAATCGGATTGGACGTTTTCCAAAAAAAGTGTACATTGTTGAGGACTAAAATGAAGAAAAATTAACTTTTCCGTTGCGTCTCGAAAGTTACCTATACTCTATGACTAATTTTCGTGACGCAACGGAAAAGTAAAATTTTAAAAACGCCAATTTCCAATCGTCATAAAATAATACCTACTGAGGAGCGTATGCGGCGCGCTCGGGCGCGGATCTGACTCGCACTTGACTGGTTTTATTAGATGGTGAAAGCCGCATCAAAATCCATCGCGTGGTTAAGGAATAGTCAGTGGATATACAAACAGACCGACCGAGTGACAGACGTGGAAAGCGACGTTCGTTTATACTATGTAATTAATAACAATAAAGAAGATACAGAAGACAAAGAAGATGTTATGTTTTATCTAACGGTATTATTTAATATGATGGTTATACATGTTGTTATGCTTCTGATAAATGAGTGTTACAATTATTTGACCGTTATGCTTCTAAAAAACATGTTTTTATGTTAAACGTTTATTAAGCATAGGTACATTTCGTAAAATATTAGAGGGATTGAACCTCGCCGACTCCGAAACCATCGCGCCGCCCGCGCAGACCCTGCCTCCTGGTCTTATTAGTTACATAATACCTATTGAAACAATCCGTAGGGGTGAACTGCCTCAAAATGCTTGGATATGTTTTCGTTGGTAGGAATCAGCGTCCTAAATAAATGAAAACATATCAGATTTTTTGGTGGCGTCGTAGAATTATAAACAATAAAAACACTTTATTAAATTTGGAACGGATTAAGATGGATGGATGGACCCTTAATGGACCAGAGTCCGCTAAATATTGAAAAAAGGTTTATAAACGGCTTAGGCCTTACTATGAAAATTCTAAGTTACGTTCGCTCCTTCCCTTTCTCTCGATTTAGTCTCGAATGACGAGTGACAGGGATGGAACTAACGAAACTTCGAATTTAGATTTTCAAAGTAAGGCCGCTGAGTTTGTTCACTTTTTAGGGTTCCGCAGTCATGTAGAAAGCTGTAATTTGTAATGAATATACATATTAGTTACGCCAACAAAGTGGTAAAATAAAATATTAAAAATATATTTTTTTAATATAAAAAGGCGCATTTTAAGTCGTCGAGTTGCGGAAATCAGCCCGCTTCAACCTATAACCTATATATTTTTTTACTGTACCTCCCCTACACGTAACGTGGGGATGTATTTTTTTTTCTTGTCTACCCCATAGTGTGTAGTGTCGTTGGATAGGTATTTCAAAAATATTGCAACAGTTTTTTGATTAAGGGATCCGTTTATGAAAAATTAAGCTTTAAAGCGCTAATTTTTGTTAGAGTCAAGTGTCCCCCATCCCTACAGCCAAAACTTCAAATACTAAAAATCTAAAAAGTATATTTAATGAACGCGCATATAACGAACTTGAAATGAAAACTATCAAGATTAAGTAGACTTAATTTGTTCCTGAGTTACAGGCGACTGAAGTGTTAGTATTAGTATTAGTATCTGAGACAGACAAACAAAAAGCAACCCTTATATTCAAGAATACTAATGTTTCAATTGTAACCGGATCTCGGTATCTAGGAAGCTACATCGGAGAATGGAAAGAAGTTTTTGTAAAAAAGAACATACGTAAATGGGTTTCCACTTTAGATAAATTATCATTCATATGTAAAGATTCACCACAAGCTGCCTATACTGCCCTTACCAAAGCTGCACAATTTCAATGGTCCTTTTTGTTACGAGTCCTAAAGGATGCCGCAGAATACTTTGATCCTTTAAAAAATACCTTACGCACAAACTTTTTGCCGACCCTAATAGGGGGTGATGTGTCATCTTTAGAAGCTGACTTATTTTCTTTACCTGTTCATAAAGGTGGCTTAGCAATATCCGATGGTGCCACTATTTCAAATTTATACTATGATATGTCAAAAAAGGCTGCACAGTTCTTTCATCCTCGTTAATTGAAATGAAGCATATGGAACTTTCAAAACATCACAAATCTCTCAAGGATGCAAGTAAAGAATGCCACAAACTGAAAGAAACTCATGATGATAATCTTTTAGATTCTATTCTAACCAATCTCCCACCTATCAAAAAAAGAGCCATTGAAAGATCAATTGTGACCAAGATGAAAACAAAATCCTCGAACTGGTTAACTGTTATACCTACAAGTAAAGATCATTTTGACCTTTCCCCATATGAATTCCGAGATGCCCTTTCTATACGGTACCATCGAACACCAATCTCAATGCCGAAATCTTGTGATGGATGCGGCAATAATGATTTTAATATAGATCATGCACTCTGCTGTAAAACTGGCGGTCTAATTACAAGACGACACAATGAAATAAGGGATCTCTTTTGTGAATTATGCCAACAAGCGTGGGGCAATGTGGTCAAAGAACCAATTATCACTGAAGGTGACACTGGCCTACGAGGAGATTTAGCATGCCGTGGCGTGTGGGTTGCACAGAGGGAGGCGTTATTTGACATCCGTGTCGTCGACACCGACGCTCCTTCTTACATCTCACGCCCTGTTGTTTCTGTCCTGAAAGCTGCCGAGTCAGAAAAGCAAAACAAATACGCCAATGCCTGTGAGTTGCGTCATGCCACTTTTACACCCCTCGTCACCTCCGTGGATGGAGTCTTTGCACCACAATTGGCTACTTTTATTAAATACCTCGGAGAAGCACTTGCATCCCGCTGGGACAGATCCTTGTCTTGCGTTTTGGGCTGGTTGAGAGCTCGTGTAATAACATCAATTATTAGAGCGACCAGCATGTGCATTCGAGGCACCCGCCATAAATGGAAACCAGTAGCGAAACTGTTTGGTTTTGATGATGGAGCTGCCCTTCCTTACTCCACATAGTGTGTACCTACTCGGACGATATATTTGTTTATTTAGTTTCATAATATTTTTAATTTGTATGTATATTCAAATTGTAATAAAGTAATCTGTGGGGTGTCTAATAAATCATCTAAGACAGCTTAGAACCAAATAACTTTAAATAGAAAATTAGTTCATACATGTTGTTTGATGAGATAGTTTTTTGTGTTTGTCATTACGGCTTCGGAACCCTACACTGAGCATGGTCCGACGTGCTCTTGCCCGGTTTTTTAATTAAGTGACGGTCAAAGGTAAGTGTCGCTTCCGGTAACCTCCGGGGAGGGAAGATGGCCGATTGAAAGATGTCCGGCTTTGTGGGTACTTTTGAATTATTCTATTCTAACCCGGGGGTAGCTGAATCATGCTTCGTCCTTATCTGTCAAATTCTAATGTCACAATTCTAATGTTTCCACTTACCATCAGGTGGCCTGTGTGCTCGTTTGTCTACTCTATGCCATAAAAAAAAAAAAAAAAAAAAAAAAAAAAAAAAAAGACATAAGGACACAGCATGGTTTAGCTACCCCACGGTTATTCCACTTCACAAGTAAGGCGGTTACTCTACACACTTGACACTGGCGAAATCACTGCGAAATACCGAAATGGCCCGCCACCATTATTAAAAAAAAGTCGAAGAAGAAGAAGGTTATAGTGTCCATCTTAATTCGTCCCAAATATAATTAAAACTGTTTTTATTGTATAATTATGTAACGCAACCAAACAATCTAATATATTTTTCATTTACTTAGGACGCTAATTACAGTAATTACCTACAAACGAAAAGATAGAAGCATTTTGAGGCAGTTCATCCCAACCGAATTGCCTAAATATGAGGGCTCTACTGCTCTACACGTCAGTAGCACAGAGAAGAAGCGCCGGCGCCGCCGCAAGAAACTGTTACCGCGAAAAATATAACGTCTGGAAATAATACAGTATGTAAGCTTGAACAAAAGGTAAATGTAATTAAATTTAAAACAATAACTAGGAGACGAGAATAATATGAGAGAAAGAATATAGCTAAGAACGTCCAATGCCCTCATTAGATATTGGTTTAAATTTTTCAAAATATTCCATTCGTTATGTAGGTACCGTGCATGCAGCATAATCATAAGGTTCCAATTTCATGTCAGCATCAACTTTTCAGGTTACATTTCCTTTACTTGGAAATGGAATGCAAACGTACAATGTTAGGTATAACCTACTTTAGATGTTTACTGCTTCAGTGTATACCTACTCTACTAACGCCGGTTTACGTCTAGGCCGTAAAAACCATAACTATCGCCTTTGACTGGGCCTCTATTTTAGGTGGTAAAAACCGTAACGTATTTGACCTGTTAGGGCCACTTGCACGCAGAATTTAACCCTGGGTTTAGGCACTAACTCGAGTTAGTAGACGTCAGATTCATACGAAAACTGTCATTTTAACTCGAGTTAGGCCCACTTGCGTGGACCAGAGTTAGCGTCTTAACCCGAGGTTAGGCGGCAAACCACGTACAAAAGTAGACGCTTAACTCTGGGTTAAGGGCTAACTCTGGTCCGCGCAAGTCCGCCTAAGGCTACTTTTGTACGTGGTTTGCCGCCTAACCTCGGGTTAAGACGCTAACTCTGGTCCACGCAAGTGGGCGTTAGTGTCTTAACCCAGGGTTAAACTTTTCGTGCAAGTGGCCCTTAGGGCCACTTGCACGCAGAATTTAATCCTGGGTTAAGGCACTAACTCGAGTTAGTAGACGTCAGATTCATACGAAAACTGACATTTTAACTCGAGTTAGTGTCTTAACCCAGGGTTAAACTTTTCGTGCAAGTGGCCCTTATTGTATTGTCAACGTTTTGCTGGCTCTTGTTTACTTGACAGTAATGGCGGCCGAGTTAAAAACAATACTGTAAGGGCCACTTGCACGAAAAATTTAACACTGGGTTAAGACACTAACTTGAGTTAGTAAACGTCAGATTCATACGAAAACTGTCATTTTAACTCGAGTTAGTGTCTTAACCCAGGGTTAAACTTTTCGTGCAAGTGGCCCTAACGGCCAAAGACGATAGGGATGGTTCCGCCCGCCTAGAATAGAAGCCCTGTTATCGTATTGTCAACGTTCTAACAGCTCCTATTTACCTACTTAAGAGTAATGGCGGCTGAGTTACAAAAACAATTCCAAAACAAGTTAAATATGATATGGTTTTACTTTACCGCCTTGAATAGAGGCTTGGATTTCGTCAGTTTTTGATGAGGTTAACGATGATGATAATTTTCATTTTAACATCACTAAAAAAAAGACGTCGCGATAGACGTCAATGCCTGAAGGACGTTGCCGTCGTCGGAAGGGCGTCGGCGTCGTCTTTTGCAATCTTTAGTCCCAGGGCAGTGACCCACACGGGGCGGATCGTGTATTTGTGGAGCCCTGGGCTACTTACTACTTAGGGGCGTAGGTACCTAATAAATTAAGCAACTAATTGCCACTTTTAATTTCAGATATTTTTGTTTTTTACTACACAATATCTTGTGTTGTTTGTATGTCAATTAATAAGCATCCGCTGCATCGCTGTACCCATTCATGTAATACTAGTAAATTATATGTATACTTATAATTATACTGAAAATAATAATGGTAATAGAGTACTCGTATGTATAAAACGTATAAAGTAAACCCAAATTTGGTATAGGTATAGATATAGTAAAAAAACGTTTACAAGGACCTAGATTCAAAAAAATCTCGAGTACTTTTCGCGAAGACGAATAGTAAATTTATAAAAGCAAACAATTCAAACCTAAATGCACCTATTAAGTAAATATCCACATAGCAGCACACACTTGAAATTGAAAAGTTATTTAATTTATAAAGAAATAAGGCTTTAATTCAAGATATGTTTATACGTTGACTTCTACCATTTTGATTCTGCGCCGGTGAGCGTTTCTCAGGTTTCCGCTCGTAACAGAGAGAGCATGCCCGGCTCGTCGTAACTATTGTCGGAACAATGAAGAAACCGTCCTCTGCCGGGGGTTTGCACGCTTCATTTATTGTTTCACTATTGATTAATATTTTCTCTATTCGTGTTGTGAATAATATGAATAAAAATTTCGCTTTCCTTTTTTTTTAGTACAAGTATTTTTTTTCAAAAGAGTGTTGATTTAAATGCTTAGACTATTTCTCGTAAATATGGGCATGATTACACTCAAAATGAATTTAAGACATAATTAATATTATGTCAAGGTACACATTAAGATCTTCGGAAAGAACAATGACAAAAAATAATATTAACATCGGGACGTGACGACCGGCCTGCCTTTGAGAAAGATCACCGTTGATGGGAGACTATAGGATATATATTATTTCTCCCTGCACAATCGCCTCTCAATCCTTGCCCCGAAAGTAAAAAATCCCATTATTAAGTACCTATACTACCAAAAAATAAGGATGATGTGCAATTTTTAGTGTACTACCTATTCGTCGTACCTACCCATTACCCCCAGCAGAGCCACCGATAGCGGCCGCGGCTCATGGTCCTGCACAGCTGTGACGCCGGATAAATATAATGCATATTAGCATACTCACGGGGTTCGTATTGATGCCTAGGCATGTCGTTATATCCTTTTCGAAGTCCAGGGCAAAGCTAACTAGGTCGTTGCAAACAAAATCCAAAGAGTTACCCAAAATATGGTTCTTCGTGGAATCAAAACTGTACTTGATAAATGTCAAAAGAAAACATCAAAACGGATAAAAAATTCATAGCCAAAAATACACATTAGGTAATAAAATTGTTAAAAAGTATGTAAGTATTACTCAGCAGAGAAAGGAGAGATTGTAAGCAAAGTATGTACTTAGTTAACATCCTAAATATTATTTAAAACTAATAAAAGAATTGCATTAAAAGTTGAATAAATGTAAGTACCAAATAAGTAGTCGCATTTCACATTCGTTATATCTGGTTTTCACTTGCTGTCACTAAACCAACATGTCGTAGACACGTTTTATTTACCAAAACACCAAGTTTCTCAACTCTTTCTTGATTGGACACTTGTTATAGTAACTAAACAGTATTGTTTTTAAAAAAGATAAAAAGATAAAAGATGTTTATTCAGTAAGTAGGCCGCACGGGCACTTTTACACGTCAAAAATCTACCAGCGCTTCGCAAGAGACCACTGCTGAGAAGAAGCGCCGCAAGAAACTCAACAGTTAGTCGTTTTTTAAATATAGGTACAATTTTAAAACTTAACCTAGCATTATATAAAACAATGAATCTAACATAAGATAAGAAATAAATGTATTCACGCGTAGTTGAGCAGGAAAATGTGCCAAAACTCTGAGTTTTCTCCAGAACTAATTGGTAGTAAGTAATAGAAAATAATTATGAAAAATTATACTTAATTATGATGGTGTAATACAACTACATAAAAAGTTTCGATACATTCTCCTACAGAAACCGTGTCCCCTAGACAATATACAATGTTTACATATTTCTTACGATGAAGTTATTATTAAGTTATTTGGGTGTTTAGTTTAGGCCAAGCACTTTTATCTGATAGATAGTCCTCGACCCTATAGTAAGCTTTAGACATCAGCGACTTTTTCAAGTAAGTTTTAAGTACTGGAAAGGGTAACTTTAAAACTTCGTCAGGTAATTTATTATAGAAATGGATGCATTGACCTACAAATGATTTAAAAACCTTACGAACACGAAATTTTTTAGTAGCTATTTTATTTTTATTTCTTGTATTAAAATTATGTATATCACAATTCTTAATAAAAGAGTCCTGATTTTTAATGACATAAATAATATTCTCATAAATAAATTGTGAAGCTACTGTCAAAATACTAATTTCTTTAAATAGTAATCTTAAAGAATCACGGGAGTTTAGGTTATATATAGAACGGATGGCTCTTTTTTGTAACACGAATATAGTCTGTATGTCAGCAGCTTTTCCCCAAACCAGAATACCGTATGACATAACACTATGAAAATAACTATAATAAACTAAGCGAGCTGTCTCAACATTCGTAAGTTGCCTGATTTTCCTAACAGCATAAGCTGCAGAACTTAATTTACCTGCTAGTACTGCTATGTGGGGACTCCATTGCAAGTTTTTGTCTATAGTTATCCCTAAGAAAAGCGCCTTATCTACCATTTCCAAACACTCGCCATTTAGAAATATACTAGATTCTACCGGTCTAACATTAGGCAAAGCGAACCTAACACATTTAGTTTTCCTAGCATTGAGTAGCAAATTGTTACTAGTAAACCAATTATGTACTTTACCTACCTTTTAATAAACAGATTCGGTTTTTATTTACAAATATTATTGTTGATGTAGGTTTCAAGTATTCTGTGATTCATTATTTTGCAGTAATTAGACGTTGGTTTTCATAAGAGAAGCGTTTTTTATGATATGACTAACCCAATCAAGTAAAGAGTTACTTATCGATAACTTGGTGTTTCGGTAAAATTCGCTCTTAGTGAATACTAACAGCAATAACTTTATCTGTAAAGACGTAAACACCATGTGTTATACCAGTTTAGAATCAGTATTAGATACACTATTTTTCAACATATTGGCCACTCTAGTCTTCATACAAATTTTTTTCACCACAAGCAGTCAAAGTTGTTGCAAACTTTAAAGCAAAATGTGATGTTATAAATTAAGATATGTTTAACAAGAAATTAGTGTCGCTACCATAATGCTCTAAGACTCATCCGTTAGCATGACTATTAAAGAATATTTAACAGCAAACAGAACGACAAAATCTCTTTATTTGTGGCCTTGGCGGTCATTACAGTGAAGCAAGGTGCTAATTATTAAGAAAATAGAAAAGTTCGATTATCTCGAAAACCATGCAACTTTTACTAAACCTGTAAGTCCTTTTTCGGGACCAGCCCGAGGTGCCCCATAGATGGGTAGAAGGTTATCCATTATTTACTGGACACCCTGTATAATGAAAAAGCATAGGTCACCACAGACAACAGTCAGTTGAACTAATTAGTGAAACAGGAATCGAACTTGGTACCTAGCGATCATTTCAAACCACCGGCTGCCCTGTCGCTCTTACGGTTTATCTGTTTAATAGTTGCAAACGACTATTATGTAGGTAGATAAACATATTTCTTATAAAAATACCGGACGCCTCGGTCTGGATCAGCGGGCCTGGACCAATTGTACTCCAAGAAAACACTAAGCTCAAGCTTTACAAAACTGCTAACTGCAGGGAAGCGACTTGGGCCCACGCAACCGAACGGCAATTAAGGGCAATCTTAAATTAATAATTGTTTTCTTTGTGCCAATGTGGGCGAACCAGCGAGTCACCTAACATTGGTGAGTGACCCTCCCGACCCACAACCCCGGAAGACCAGAGGAACTGCAAGTCATATTGGTACAGTCAACGGCATAAATACGTGATCATTTCTGTACCTTGTCGCTTACAATCGTTTCACAATTTTGTATTACATTTCAAACACGACGTTAAAGTGACAAGGTACATAAATGATCACTTATTTATGCTGTTGACTGTACCTACAGAAAAACCTACTATTTTCAGTCCAATGTTCTTGGAGTTTATTATAAACAGATATAAAGTCGCTAATATAGTAGAAATGATAGCAAACTTATTTGGTCGTTTGTATGTAATGTCGAGGGAAACTTCGCAGAGTCGTACTAGACAACTAACGGCAGGCTCCGCGCAAACACAAGTCATCTATGTATAATACTTATACCTAATCTAGTATACCTACAGTAAGTAGGTACACTGACTAAAGTATGCATCAAATATGATATGGTTCATCCTTATCTTTCACTATGACGTTTAAATGTGACAGAAAGAGACAAGACATACTTTAACAAAAGCAGGTTTACTATACATTTATGTATAAGGGGTACGTATAAACCTTCCTTCAAGTATACATGGATTTATCTGTGGAAAAGTCATACTCGAAACACGAAGTCATAGTATAAATAGAACACTAGGTTATTTCCAGCCCTTTAGGAGTTTTGTTACCTATTACCGCGCGGGCACGGCCGCCGGCCTCGGCTTCGGCGTTAGGGTTAACCAAACTTGTTCTTCTTTTTTATTTAGCCAACTACTCGGTCGTACTTTGATCTCTATGATCTTTGTGATGTACAATCGAGGAAAATGATTCCTAGACCACTTTGGACTATGCCAACGTGACGTAGTCAATCAAAACGTAAGGGACTTCTTATGACTTTATTTACAGTGTCACTTTGACATAGTCCAAAGTGGTCAAGAAATCAATTTCCTCGACTGTACATAAACGATGGCGGGTCGATAAGTGTAGGCGCGGAGGACAAACTATAGAGATGGTACACGAGTGCCTACGTGAGAAAATAACACCCCTATTACGTTAGGTGATGAGAACATTTTATGAACTGGTCGTTTCACGTCGGCGCATGCTCTACTCTTCTGCTCATTAGGGTTCCATACATACATACATTAAAATCACGCAGTGTGTTATACAGTGGTGGCCATGTAATTAGGAAAGCTTGTGTTGTTCCCATACAATTATACCTATAAAAATGACTTCAAAATTTTACAACCAAACAAAAAGTTTTAAACCAATTTAATTTTAGTTCCTTACACTTCTCGTTAACTAATAGACTAAGATTTAAATGTTTCCACAATTTATCTCTGTTGAAAACGGATCTTCCATTTTATAGGGATTAGAAAAATAAATGTTTGACTCTCATACAAAGTTGTTAAGTTTTCCCTATAAAATATAAGCTCCCTTTATACCTAACTGTAGGTACCTACGTCAATTGAAACTTCAGTTGATGAGCGAAAGTAAATTGTAATTATAGTAATTAATTAGTGATAAAATTGGTCAAGAACTTTTTATCAGGTGGCCTAAATTGAAAAGTCATATTTGTAAGCAATTATATGGAAAAAACGCAAGCGTTCCTAATTATGTGGTTATCACTATATTTTTATTTATTTATTATTTTTTTTTATTTATTATTATTTATTAATGAAAACAATTACATAGATATATTATATTACATTATATCAATACAACATTGTCCCACAAAACTGTTTACACAGTTTGACTGCGGGATCTTTGAGTCTCTTAACTATGATAGGTATAACTTTACTTAAAATTGTTTTTAAAATTTATATAATACTAACTAAATCATTAAACATTCTTCTTTTATACTTATTTATATACTGCGGTTTCGGTGAGTATAATATATAGCCTATAGCCTTCCCCTATAAATGGGGTATCTAACACTGAAATATTTATTCAAATCGGACCATTAGTTCCTAAGATTAGCGCGTTCAAGCAAACAAACAAACAAACTCTTCAGCTTTATAGTATACTTACTTAGATTATAAAGAATCGGCTACGGACGGCCTATCTATAGTGAAAAATGTAATTTGTACAGAGCCCAGTCTCGGTGATTACGGCGATGGTATCGCGGTGAGGGTCTGACTAGAATGCGCTGACGTAATTGTTATAAAACTGCTTCATTATAAGATAATAAAGATAATTTTTAAAACTGCTGTTCTTAAAGCTTGTGTCCAAAATTACGTTCAAGAATACAATAAAGTCGTCTCTCAATTCCGACATTGGGAAACTACTACTAAATTGGGAAACGTCAAACAGTCGCACCGCAGTTCTTTTATGGGTGGGACGCACTTAAACCGATTGGAATAGACGCGGACGGTGGGCACCGGCGAGTGCGAGTGCGCGGCGACAGCGCCTGTATTTTAACATGTTTACTATGGTGTCAATAAGGGCGGGGGCGGGTCCAGATCAACGTCAGTTTGCGAACGGTCGCCAGGTGATATGGGTCCGTCCCTATGTCAATCTACTTGTCCGGTAGCTGGCTTGGCTAACGGCCGAGGGTGGAGCTCACAGTTGCGCTGATACCCAAGGCAAGACTGGTTGTGTTCCTTCTCGAGGTTGC
Source organism: Acleris laterana (assembly GCA_963966035.1). NCBI lineage: Eukaryota > Metazoa > Arthropoda > Insecta > Lepidoptera > Tortricidae > Acleris > Acleris laterana. The sequence goes on along the minus strand of OZ014438.1, from coordinate 58,762,427 downwards.
TGCCTGTCAACTACTCGGTTTCCCCGGAGTACAACGAGTTGAACGAAAACAACCAGACGAACTCCTGATATTCCTATATTTACCCTTCCATGACTCCTATTTCCTGTCCAATCAGCTGCAAGCGATGTCGTGGCATGTCGCATCGGGCCCCCTATCCAAAATAAAGGGATGGGTAGCGATAAAATGCCACCCGCGTGTTTGTGCCGTGCGCGGGGACCCGTACGGGTGGAGAACGAGATCCTGGTAGGCTGAGTTAGAAGAGGGTCGGACAGTAGCTACCCTCGGATAACAACACGCCGCTTCGGGTCGGGATTCATCTCACACGGGAGGTTCTGGCCTAGCCAGCTAGAATCAATCGGCTGTCGCGTTTACAGTAGTCTGGCCGCGGGCGAGGGTTCTAGGGTGATGAGGCTGGTAGTCGGCGAAGTACGGCCCCGAGTCGCTGTAGTGGTGACGGAGGGCTTGACATCGTGCGGACTCACTCAGCAGCTCACCCCGGAAACCTATATCCCACTCGTATCCCTGGTGCGTCTTAGCATCCCCAATAGGGGGTCCGTGGTGGGTGGGGAGCGAGTGGGATGAATCAAGTTAGATTGTGGTATGGAGAACCCAAACTTAAAAAAATAAGAGTCCGGGAGTGAGGAGGATAGAGGGGCAGAAGAGGGAGGAATGCCGAGCACCAGCAAGACGGTGCAAGGGGGACCCCCACGGATGCCGGGAGGAGGAGGAGTTGGGAAGAGGATAGAAGGTGGGGCAGAAGTGGGAGGAATGCCGAGCGCCAACAAGATGGTGCAAGGGGGACCCCCACGGATGTCGGAAGGAGGAGTTGAGAAGAGGGTAGAAGGTGGGGCAGAAGCGGGAGGAATGCCGAGCGCCAACAAGTTGGTGCAAGGGGGACCCCCGCAGATGCCGTGGAGTGACCTAGTGAACCTGTCCCTGGAGGAACGTCTCTTGAACCCGCCGCAGATTTCGAAGGAGGAAACCGCCTCGGCGGCAACCCTGACGGAGGGCGAAGGGTTCAAGAGACAGCCCACCAAGGCAGAGAGGAAGAGAGCGAGGCTGGACCGCAGAAAGGAGAGGAAGCGCGAGAAGGCGGCGGGAGAGAACCCTAGCCATAGCCAGGCGAAGGGGAGGCCCCCTCCGTCGGAGAGGCCGCCGAAAGTGAAACGGCAAGCGACAGACCCGGACGAAGAACCCTCGACACGACCTCCAGCGAAGCGACCAAACCGCGGCGACTCGCTGACGGGTAACCGTGCGACCGCAAGGGAAGCACGGGAGTTCGCAGTGGCGATCAGCCGCGCGGATGGTGTGTGTACCGCTGGATGAGTCGCTAGGGACCGAAGTCAGGAGAATCGTGAGCCGGCTCATTACGGAGGCCATGAAAGAGCAGGGCATTCGTGGGAGGCAGCTCCAATTCGCGATGTCGGGGCTGGAGTCGGAAGGATTCTTCCTTGTGACACCATCCACGGCAGAAGCGAGGGGGTGGCTTCTCGAGAAGGACCTGGGTGAGCCACAGGGGCACAAATTGCTGGCCCGAATGCTTAACAGCACGAGGGTCAACATCTGGATCCCAGGCCCGCCGGATGAACTGAAGGAGGATCCGCTCCTCTACCTTAGCGCCCAAAACTGGGACAGGGAAGAGGAGCTGAAAATCCAAGAGTGGATGCAGATGAGTAGGGAGGATCTCGTCACGGGCACCCGGGTATGCTACTCGGTGCCTAAGAGCGTGGAGGATGCGTGGGGTGAAGAGGCCAGCCAGTGGCTGTTCTTCCAAGCCACACGCATCCGGGCGCGGCTGGCAAGATCCCAACCTCTCAGAGCGAAAGAGGCGGCGGAGACCCCGGCAGGGAAGGAGAACTGCAGCTGCAGGTGCAGCTGTGGTGGCTCAGCGCTGCAGCCCGGGAACCAGGCTGAGGCAACCCAGGTCGGCGACCATCCACTACAGATGGAAACCGACGGGGGCTCCTCGTACTAGGAAGACGGGTGGCGGTATACACTATACACAAACACAACCAGCAATGGCCAACACACACAAACAACACACACTACACAACAACACAAACAGATACTTACAAAAAAATAAGAATATGTCAAGTAAACAATGTCCGAACTGTGCCAATACATAGTGAGGGAAAAAATTGACATCGTCCTGATGCAAGAGCCGTATGCATGGAAAAACCAGGTAACAGGACTGGGTAGCCTGGGGGGCGACCTTCACTTCGAAAGAAATGGAGAGCTGCCTCCTAGGGCATGCATATATGTGAGTAGAGACCTAAGAAATATGGGATGCCTAATGACCATATGTTTCCGAGACCTAATGGTAGTAGAAATCAGCCTCAGGACAGGGGGCGGAGAGGGAGTCAAGGCAGCGATGGCGTCTTGCTATATCCCAGGTGAAAGCAACGCGCCAACCAGAGAACTGGAGGAAGCGGTCAGTAAATATAAAGGTAAGAGAACATCCATTCTTGTAGGTTGCGATGCAAACTCACATCATGAGGTGTGGGGAAGCAGCGACACCAACAAGAAGGGGGAAACACTATTAGAATTTATTGTAAGTAATGACCTGGATATACACAACACAGGTACAACCCCAACCTTTGTAACCAGGGCAAGAGAGGAGGTATTAGACATAACGATAACCTCAGGGGAAATAGGCAAACATGTGAAAGACTGGAGAGTAGACCAGGAAGACAGCATGTCGGACCACAGGAGACTACTGTACGGCCTGGACTACTACACGGAAAGAACAAAGATAAGAAACCCAAGGAAAACGGACTGGGAGAAATATAATAGCATACTAAGCGAGTGGACACCGAGCCACAGTAGCCCAAAAACTAGAGAGGAACTGGACAGAGCTGCTGAAGATCTGAACAGAGCCATATCGAGAGCCTACCAGACGGCGTGTCCAGAGAGGACGTGCAACGGGGATAAAGGACAGCCATGGTGGAATAAAGAGATACAGAAACTACGGAAAAGAACTCGTAAGGCGCTAAGACTTAGGTCTAAAAAAGGGCAATGATCAAGGCTGGAACGAATACAGAAATATTAGGAACAAATACACAAATACAAGGGAAAGACTAAGAGCACAAGGTTGGAAAATCTTTACGGGAGAAATACAACGCTACTCGGAGGCGGCAAGAATAGTAAGGGTACTGGCGAACGAGAGATCTTGCCAATTAGGTAGCCTAATGATAGGTTCGACCGAACTTACAGACCCCAAAAGGTCACATCCCGACCATCTGGAATGAGGTAAAGGTAATATTCCTACCTAAACCAGGAAAGAAAAACTACAAAGACGCAAAATCGTTCAGAAGCATCAGTCTGTCATAATTCGCACTGAAGGCACTGGAGAAGATCATAGATGTACAGATAAGGACAAGCATGCAAGTAGGAAGATTGCCCTTATACGGGAATCAGCACGCTAGCACCTGACCACAAGGATAGAGAGAGCAACAGAAGATAAAGAACTGGCACTAGGCTGCTTCTTCGATGCGCCTTCGATAGAGCCACCTTTGGTGCAATAGAGAAATGCCTAAGAAGGGATGACATAGACCCAGCAGTTAGATAGAAAGTGGATAATGGCTATGTTAACAGGTAGAGCGATCACTGCAAAACTAGGAGGAGACTCGATAAGGATAAGGACGAGCAGAGGCTTCCCGCAAGGGGGCTATCTGTCACCACTCCTGTGGTGTCTCCTACTACACTCGCTCATTAGAGAAACCAACAGAGGGGGTATACACATGCAAGCATACTCAGATGACGGGGTGCTCTTAGTAAGGGGTAAAACCCTCAGTGTAATGAGAGAAGTCATGATAAGAGGAATAAAGCAGGTACTAAACTGGTGTCAAAACAGAGGACTAGACCTGAACCCGACCAAGACGAAAATAGGACTCTTCACCAATAAAAGGAAGCTGCCGACTCTAGCACCCATCAAAATCAAAGGTGAAGAGATAGAAACACTTAAGGAAATAAAATACCTGGGTGGAGCAATGTCGGAAAGCAACAATAGCCCTATGGCAATGCAGAAAAGCCATAGGCAGAAGATGGAGACTAAGACCACTGATAACACAATGGATATACAAAGCAGTAGTCCTACCCAGACTGCTATATGGAGCCATAGTGTGGTGGCACAGAGCAAAAATAAAAGATATAGAAAAGGAGTTGACGAATGTCCAGAGACTAGCATGTCTAATGACAACCGGGGCAATGAGGACAACTCCCGCACAGGCCCTGGAGATAATGCTAGGACTGAACCCTGTACACCTTGAAGTGGAAAAGAGAGCCACAGAACAGTGGTATAGAATGAAAATGAGCAGAGAGTGGATCGGATCCGAGATGGACAAGAGACACGCAAGTATACAAAGAGAGTCAATGGTGAACATGAACATGCTCATGACTGACAATGACCGAATAAGGAAAAGGAAGATCTTCGACAAGAAATACAGAATCCATATAGGAGAGAGAGATAGTTGGGAGACAGAGGTACCGGAACCCAGAGCGACATGCTTTACGGACGGTTCATGGAAGTCCTCAACAAAAAGAGCGGGGGCAGGCATCTACAACCTAGAAGCGAATGAGCATACAACGATACCACTAGGAGGCATTACCAGTGTGTTCCAGGCGGGAGTGTATGCCATCATGAAATGTGCGCAGGACCTCAAGGAAAGAAGCGATATAACGGGAAGCCACGTTATAATCTACTCAGACAGCCAAGCAGCACTAAAAGCACTAGACAATCCGGTCATCAAATCCTCCCCGGTGCAGGAATGCAGGAATGAACTGAACAATCTAGGCACAGCATCCAATGTAACACTAGCTTGGGTACCAGGGCACAGTGGAGCAATAGGAAATGAAAAGGCAGATGAACTGGCTAGAGCACGGGCGGATCAACAGTATCTGGGCCCGGAGCCAGCCCTTCCGATATCCGCAACGGTAACGAAAGGAGTCATCGCCAGAAGAATAGAGACAAAGACAAATGAGGCATGGATAACAGCACAGGGATGCAGACAATCCAAACTCATGATAGGAAGGGTAAACAGGAACAGAACAAGGTATCTACTAAATCTTGGTAAGTACAATCTAAGTATACTGACAGGGATATTGACTGGACACTGTCCACTCAACAGACATCTGACGGTAATAGGAGTCAAACAGGATTGGAAGGGGTGGAGGCTGCATTGGATTAAGAGCTAAAAGAGGGGTAATTACACAAAAGATCCCATAGGGTCGAAGTGTATCCGTAAGGACCCCATCCAAAAGATAAGATAAGATAAGTATACTGACAGGGATATTGACTGGACACTGTCCACTCAACAGACATCTGACGGTAATAGGAGTCAAACAGGATCCTCGATGCCCACACTGCGGTAAAGAGGAAACTAGCCAACACTTCCTAACCGAGTGTGTAATGTACTCGTCACTGAGACATCGCACATTCGGGGAGGACGCATTATCAGCAGAGACACTTAAAAGCATTAACCTACAGGACGCACTTTTGTTCTGTAGGAAAACAAGAAGATGGGATCAGTGCTGGATGGGAGCGCCGCCGGGCCAATAACCTGAGGCCTGACCAAGGGGAACAGGGCGGAATGACTGGAGAGCCACTCGACCGCCCGTCTGCCTCGGCCGCGTCCCCACTCATCATCATCATGGTGTCAATAATGCTTTGTATTTTGTTGCTTAGATTCAAATGAGCCTGTTGATTATTCAAACTGTCTTAGTTGCACATATGATATAATTATAGGTATTGCTAGGTATTGCTTATAAGTAGTTAGCTTGCATCATTTTATTTTTTGCATGTTGTTTTGAATAGGATTGGTTTTCATACGTAAGCCAGTTTCGTGTTACGTGGAGACAAACAATTTTAAGGTTTAGAAATGCTTAAATCCGTTTTAAATGGGCGTTGGCATAACTGGTTATGGCGATCGAACTTGATAATTTCACGCCCCGTTGCATAAAAAAAACGTTAAAATAAAAATGTTTGATACCCACTTTTGCCTTAACTGTTTAAAGGTTCCGTAGTCAAACTATGGACCCCTTATAGTTCCGCCATGTTCGTACGTCCGTCCGCAGATTAGCTCAGAGACCCTTAGTTCTAAAAAGCTGTCTTGTGTCATAAGTATACATATTGTCACGCCGACCAAGTGGTAAAAAAAAGGGTTCCTCCCCTACGCGTAACGTGGGGATGTATGTTTTTTTCTCGTCTACCCCACGGCTGTCGATGGATAGGTCGTTCTAAAATATTGCGGGTACATTAATATAATTTTTCGATTAAAGAAGAAAGAATCCGTTAGTGAAATATCAAGATAAGTACTTAAAATCAGAAAAATATCTTAAATTAAAGGACACTATTTTATATTTTTTTTAAGAAAATCAAGGCTAAGTAAACTTGATCGGCTCCTGAGATACAGGCGACCAAATCGCCTGAGACAGCACCAAATAACTTTATCTAACCTAACCTGTTGATTTTTGAAATAGTTTTTGTGTACTTAAATAGAAACGGCTTTCTTTACACTGAGCGTAGTAAGATACGCTCTGGTCCGGTTTTTCCTTTTTATTACATTAACTGTAGTCGGCCTTCTTTTATAGGAGTCAAGCGATCATACGAGTTTCCCGATGGGAAGTACTTAATCACCGCCGCCCCTAAACACCAGCAACTCCAGAAGACTTGTCAGTCCGTTGCCTTTACCGCTATACGAACTGTCAAAGAAGAAGCAACAGGGAACAAACTGTATTAAATTAACCACGGCCGCATTTCATCTTAACTTAAGCCGATTTGATATTTCGGTTTTAAATTTATTAATTTGTTTATTTATTAATTTGTCTGAAAGTACCCACTTATCGGCGAGGCGAGATGATAATTCGCCGGTTCAGGATGTCCACCACGGTTGCCACTAGTAGGTATCGCGAGCGCGCGAATAATGGTTAGGTACTAATGATCATTGAAGATCATGATTAACCTCATCCAACACATCGATGCAATCGGGTTTCGATGCAGATTTAATAAACACATTAATATTGTACTTTACGTTTTAGCTCAAACTTTTCATTTCACTAGTCAAGTCAATATTTAGAAATCTAAACTGGAATAAAATGACCATTCATGCCATACATACAATTGAATGGTGAATATCTCTCTAACCTACGCTTCACCGATGACATCATCCTGTTATCGGAATGTCACAACATGATCCACAACCTTTGTATATCGAGTGAAAATAAAACTAAGCCAAGTATGAACTTTGACTAGACAAAGGTAATATACACGAACGGGAAAAAAAATCCTTATCCGTTGAAGGGCAAAACATAGAATTTATATGGACGATTATATATACCTAAAAAACCGAACATCGAAAGAAACAGAGAGACAAATATCCCTGGCATGGAAAACGTACTGGTCCCCATGGAAACTTTCAACCGTAAACGTCAAGAAAATTATTGAACTCTAACAGACCTCAGACTACGAGTACCAATAGCACTACCAACCCTTACATACGGCGGTCAGGCGTGGGCGCTCAGGTCTTTTAAAGAGAAGCTGCATGTAAACTAAATCATTACCCTTCCTTTGCTATGCGGTAGTCGCATAATAAAATAATAGTACATTGTGCATCAAGGGCGGTAAGAAGAGGATTGCTAACGAGAGACTATTAGAAATAGGCTTTTAATGACTCGAGTTTGCAATCTCCTTACTGCCCATGATACACACAATGATTTTCATCACATTAGCGAGGAAATAAAAACAAATAGAAAAAAAAACCTATCTTTAGATTTCGCTGGCAGCAAATCATTGTTGAGTAGTTGAGCCGCATTTAACAAATCAGGTGGTGTTGATGTCACTACAGATTCTTCCGATGAGGAAGTCATATTTAGTTTGTTTTTTTCGTACCTTTAAACAAAATACGCTTCGGAAACAACAATCAAATAAAATTAAACGAACTCGATTCGCTAATCGCTAAGCTAAAATAGTTTGACAACTTTTTTTTAGTCTTCCACAGATAATGCTTAGAATTGCTTTTTTTTTAAACTTGACAAATACACGCCATTCTGCCAGATTGTACAAATTTTCAAAATGAAATTTAATAAAATAATTGCGAATGTCTCTGAAATAATGGTAAAATAGAAATATAATGCAGACAAATGTGCCGTATAAGTTTAATTAAACAGTAAAATTGGTTTGTAGCCAAGTTTTGAATATAGGAAATAAACCTTGGCTGATTTTACACCTCCTTGGTCTGAAATGATGTACAAGTGGATTCTATATTTTAAAACTAAACTCATAACTCCCTAGGGAGTTATGAAAATCTATAACTCCCGCGGGAGCTAAGTCGGCTATAACTGCCCTAAACGCCTGCGTGTTATAAAACCCTTTCCGAGCAAGTGTGATAAAAGTAATTCTTCATATACACAAATATACATACGGTCACGAGCGTTAATTAGGGACCCATTTCAAGAAAAATATGCTTGACGTCGTCAATGTCATTAAACTCATTAATGATGTCAAGTCATTTATAACTTTTAGGAAACTCAACCTTATTGTTGTAGAATGTCAGATTGACTTTGGTCCTAAGGTGGGTACCAAAATAAAACTGTACATGACACAAAGTAATAATATTTAAAATACATACAACTTAGTCAAAAAGCCCGCCCTGCGGTGGTGACGCGGGAAACGGCCGGCACATCGACCACAACTCAAGGCATGATGACCGTTACTCTCCACCATGGTGCCGCATATGCATAAATGACATTCACAAACATCGCAACCCAGGCGGAGAGCCACAGCCACCCGCATCGAATCGTCGTCGAGAAGAGTGCCCAGGTGCGGAGAGGGCCGTAACCACGCAGCGGCTTCTGGTCTCGACACCGCCAACAGCCTAGCCCTGTCCACACCCGCCGCCGCCCTCCACCAGGCCCTCAAATACCGTCTTAATTCCCACGTGATCCCACACGCGCTGTCGGTCCGGTCCCTGAGGCAACTGCACACCCAGGTTGAGGGCCAACCAGGCCGCCACGGCATCAGAAGGGTAGGGGATAGTTGCCCTGTCACCATTGTTATATAGAGAGAATATCAGTAAACAGGCCCACGACTCCCCCCCGCCGACGTCAATAAGGCCAGCAGTCCCACGTCCCGCGCGCACCGTAAACCCAGGCCCCCACTCCGAATGGGTAAAGAAGCCAGACTCCATTGATCCGGGCTAAGCGAGACATTCAACAAACACTCGACGGTCTCCCTCAGCCCGAGGTCAAACGACTCGACGTGATCGGGATACAGCCACGTAGGAACGGTGCGCATAAAATATGTTATTTTGGGGACCGCAAAACATATCCGCAGTAAAACCAGAGCAACCCGAGCCGGAAAGCATTTTTTATTTTTGATGAGGTTATTTAAGTTGATATATTACCTAAGTGTTTAATTATGTTGCTTGCTGTTCTTTTTTTTATGTTGGAAGGTTTGCAACAGCATATATTTTAAGTCATTCTTGTCTCGCGCATCCTAGCTGATCCAAACCATTTCCCCCGAGGATGCGATAGAGGATAATAGAAATGTTGCCGTACACATTTCATTTCACTTCAATCCATTCCTCTCCAGTGCTCGCCTCGCTACTGACGTGTATGCATACAATGTGTATACGAACTACTTGAGGATGTTGGTCACAAATAGGTACCAATCATCTGCTCAATCTATCTTCGACTTTGAAGTTTTACGTATGCATGCTTTTTATAAATATGTAAGTTCTCAATTATGTTTGTAACTCACTGATAATTCGGCAATGATGAGAAATCGGTCCATCCGTTTAGCTCTCTTTTTTAGGGGTTTTAACGCCTTTGAATTGATAAAAACGTCGTCCTCACACGCCAATGACAGCTGAAAACCACAGCTAATGTTAACCTTACGTCGCAAATACTCGGGTCTATTTTGCACTATATCTGTGACCACTATATTTTATGGGTTGATGGCGTCGTAGCACAGACCACTTACCCTATAGACTCCGCATACAAAGGCGCCCCCGTAAGCCATGCTTATGCTCACAGAACACTAATTGGTTGTCATGGTTCTATTGGCGCGCACCACGACGCGCACACTTGATTATTCGTTGACTTTGAACTAGCCAATCACGGTGCACTTTCCGCCCCCCGCGCCCCGCCATTTTGGCTTAATGAGATACTAGACAAACTGTTCCGAAGCGGAGTCTATAGGGTAGGTAAGTGGTCTGTGCGTCGTAGGCACGACAGTACAGTACACGACCACTTTAGTGGTTCTTGTGGCGTTCAAAGGGTTAACCATATTAATCTTCTATACGTATGGCGTACCTGTTTGCCTATTCGGTAGTGATCTTGCCTTCGAAGTTAGCGGTCCCTGATTTTAACCCTGGCCCGGCATGGGCAGATGTTTGTGTCAGGAGTGCGAGTAGGTATTTGTTGCAGAATTTTGTAGGTTTATTGTGTATTTACTTACTCCTAAGTTTATCGTTGTCTCGTGTCCATAGTACAGGGATATGTGTGAGATTGTCTCGATTTTTTTTGGGTGCTTATTCATACTAAAGAATGTAAGTACCTATATATGTTCGCAAGGTTTGCGTGTGATGTGACCACACATTTGATTTTGATACTTTGGTATTTTCACTGATAGAAAGTTATCTACATTATTTTCGAGTGATGTGGTGGTCACATAATTAGGGACGCTTGCGTTTTTCCCATACAAATATGAGCAGACATAAGAATCCAGGGGGCAAAATTTTATGACAGGTAGGGAGTTCCTGTATCGATAAACTCAATTATCGATGCTTTTTCCATAAACTAGTGATCGCTCCCAGCATTGTATGTATTTTTTTTAAGTATTGTTCTGAAGGCGAGTATGATTTTCACACAGCATATTTAAAGAAGAATGTTATGTAATTTAAAAGTCATTTAGCGATCTGAAATGGATTTATCAGCCAAAACGGAGACGTTTAACGCCCGAAAATTTCTAACAAATGCTGATCGTCTATTCTAACAATAGTAGAGAGACAGAAATGAAGAAAAAAAAATGACGAGTAGGTAAAGTTTCTAAAATAGTTTTGAAAAAAGAAGAGCATTAGGTTACACTTTTAATTAAAAAAAAATATTTTTTATAAAACAAAGCTTGGAGTCATAATAAATTATAGGACAAGCATCGATCATTGAGTTTATCGATATAGGAACCTCCCCAACTGTCATAAAATTTGGCCCCCTAAATTCCTATGTCAAAATATGAGTACCTATTCAATTTTGACAGCCAATCAAAAAGTCCTCAACCAATTTTATTTTTAGTTACACTTATCGTTAACTAATAAACTAAGGTTCAAATGTGTGTACCACTTATCTGTGTTGAAAACTAATCTTTCCTTTTATAAAGATTTGAAAAAACAAATATTCGGCGTTCATACAATGTTGGAAATCTTTGTATAGAAATATAAGGTTCGTTTCTAACGGTAGTTCACTGTACATCGGTTTAAACCTTTGTTGATGATCTAAACTAAATTGTAACTATTAACAAAATTGTTAAAGCACTTTTTAATTGGTGGTCAACATTGAAAATTCATATTTGTAGGCAATTCCAATACAATTGTATTGGAAAAACGCAAGCGTCCCTAATTATGTGACCACCAGACCACCACTGTTTGTAATAGGTAAAAAAATCATCTCGTTAATTTACACCCGCGAAGTAGTGTAAATAGTTAAGATGGTATTAAATAAATATATATAATTTAATACATAATGCAAGAAAAATCTGAAATTATTAAATAACTAACAGTGAAGAATAACGTATGAGAGCTAGTGAGAGACAAGTACAAACCTGAAGGCCTTTGAAGAGCTGTCGCGCTCTATGTGGGCACAACATAGGTAAAGTAGGAAAAAATAGGTAACTAGATTGTTACAGTTATAGGAAGCCACGTATGTACCAAGAGAGTAGAAGTAGAAATCGTAATTGCCAGTGAAATGGCCGCGGGCGGTACAATGGGCATTGTTCCCGTTCGCACAGGAAGGCACCCGCTGCTATTGTCTGCGCGCCTGTAGCCTCGCTGAGACCGCGTGTTTGATATGTGAACATAAAAGATGTTAGGAACAAGCTTTTTTTTAAGTAATGCCGGAAGATTTAAAAAAGCCTGTCAAGTACCGACGAGTCATTCGAGCGTTGAAGGCTCCGCACCTATGCCCTGCGTGTCCAAGTTGGGCATCTTGCAGGTGGTTATCCTCGTCTTTTCTCTCAGAGTTATTTAGTAAGAAATATTAGAGACGCTTTGGTGGTTTTGTTATGGTATTATTTTTAGAACCGCTGAGCCGCTATATTCCTTTTTGTCTTCTTCCATATTTTTAACAGTTTTATAGGTCTCATTATGTTGACAGTAAACGTGGCAGTGTCGTAAACAAAGCCTGAGCTTTATACTGAGGGCACCGTAGTGCAGCTGTTGATTACGTCACGATCACGATAGGAAGCGAAGTCGGTCAGCGTTCGATCCACGCCACGGGTCACCGACGTCGTATAATGGCACTATGGCAGCCGCTGGGGCACCGAGGAAAGTGTGCGGTGTCGTCGGGCGCAGGCCTAGTTATATCGCAACTACGGTAAAAGTGTACAATGAATCGCGTGGAACTTGTAGTTAGTCATGGTGCTACCACATCCACCTAAATAACACCATAAAAAACCTTACTACCAAGGAAACCACGCGTACTTACTCGTAATTTGGTTTCATCCAAGCAGAAGCGGCTAGCCTAGGCAGATTACTGCTTTATCTGAACACAAACATAGGTACACATATCATGACGTGTTTAAAAAAAAAGAGCCGGTATTTAAAATTAATAAATTTTACAGGTTTAAAGTTTTGTGTACGAAATAATTAAATAAAAAAAAATACGAATAAGTAGGTAGCTTTAAGCGTTTTCTTCTTTACATTTTGGTTAAAGTTTATTTTGCTACAAAATGTCACTATTCTATATAATTTCTAAATGAATACCAATGATTATCTCAAAATAAAATTCGAATCATGGTAAAAATGTGTTTTATTATTGATAAAAAGCTCGAGTTGTACTTAATGGGGCTGTTAAGATTGGAAATTTACAGATTCACTATCATTAACGATATCACCCTGCGTCACTCTAATGTAGGAAAAGGGTATTTCCTATAGCACGCCTCTTAGGCCAATATACAGCTTTTTTCCTCCAATCCCAACTAGCGACCCTTCTTACGCCAGCCGGATAAATATTTTCTTCGGTTTTATTTAATATAATATTTTCAATGACGAATGTAATGTGCCCTATTTCACGTATTTTATTACAAACAAAACACCATTCCATATAAAAGAAAGAGGGAACCCGCTTAGTAAAAAAGTGACTTGAGCTATATCTACCACGATAGGCAAAAAACTGCAAAGCGCCACTTTACACCATGTAATTTGGTTAGTTTGTAGGCCATCTATGCAATAAAACAAAATCAGTTTTTTTTATTAACGTCACGTTATACCTATTTACAAATATCGTAAGTATATCATACACGTAAGCGACTTGTTACTTGGTGGCTTAACGTTGGCGTTGGGAATAAACCGAGTGAACGGATAGCGTAGTAAAGGGAGTAACAGGAGGAACCATGGGTCCGTTGGCCATGATACACCAGTGACCAAAGGAATCACCATAATAAGCAGCGCCAATAAAGAAATATAGTGCTCATAGTATTTCATCCTTTGTGGCCCACTAGTCCCACTGCTTTACCTCCTTCGTACAACGTCATTTTCGTATTTTTATATATAATGAAATTAATGAACCTTTCCTGACCTTTTTAAACGACAACACCCAAACCAACAAAACTGTTTTTTTGTTAACTGAGACTAAAAATTTTGCTTATGTCAATATGCCCTAGTTTGCTGTAAATTTGCTGTCTGGGGCCTTACTACGGCACTCAGAAACGTCCATTAAATTTAATGCTTGGTTAAAGTTGCTGCTGTCAGATTATTTGCTATAGCAAAATAATAAGACAACACGTCACAACAAGTATTAAATTTAATTGACGTCTCTGAGTGTGGCAGTTATTCTATTACACTGTTTTAACAGGCATTATATTTTAATCGTTCGCCTTTGGTGGCCAGTTAATTAGAACCGTCACAACGATGACAATACTATAGTAAAATGGAAAAAGACAGTACCTACCTATATAGATTAAAGGTCTCTATTCTACTTCGTAGATACCTATTGCTTTTGACGTGTTATGGTATTGTTTTTAACTTGGCCGCCATTGCTGTCAAATATATAAGAGTTTGTAATCGTTACTTTGACAATACTACAACACGCCAAAGGCTGGTTTTACCTTTTAGTATAACGTCTATAAACGTCTATAAAACCTACAACATTAAGTTTCGTTTTTGTTTGACCCAGAATTATTTTGAGCAAATTAAAACTATGTAAGTGTTATTAAAGAAAAATCGGGCCAGTACTGTTGTTCAATGCCCCATAATGCATGCGCATGCATTTCAGTTCAATGCAACTCAGACAGTATTGCGCAAACATTGTAACCTTAGAACCCGTACTAAACTGGTACGTCGTCATTTCTGTGTCGGGATTGTTGACGGTGAGCGTCGACGCTCGACGTAAACACGCCCGCCCTACACACTGAACGGTTACTACAAAGTAACCTGGGCCTTATTCTACACTAACTTAACTTTACACCTACTGTTATCGAATTGTCAACGTTATAATAGCTCTTATGTACTTGACAGTAATGGCGGCCGAGTGAAAAACAATATGTGTAGAGACCAAGTAGAATAAGGCCCCTGATAAACTGAACTTGTACAATTTAAAAAGCTCTGCGTTTGATGAGCAATAGATGAGTAATAGTAATAATAATAAAAGATAAAATACGTAGTTCCAGTAAGTAGACCGCACGGGCACTTTTACTTACCTACCCGTCAAAAATCTACCCGCAGCGCTTCCTAAGAGACCACTGGCATTGCACTGCTGATGAGAAGAAGCGCCGTAAGAAACTCAAGCAAGATATTACTTTTTACCATTATAATACTACATATAATATTATATACAACTATGAATATAATAAAATAACATATCATGTGTAGTTGTCCAGGAAAACGTGTCAGACCTCAAAATTATTACAAGAGCAATACGATGGTGCAACACATAACCCACATGAAAAATCTTCGATAAGTTTTCCTACATAAACCGTGTCCGCTAGACAAAAACATTGTTTATTGTCTAGCGGACACGTTAACATGATTTTATGAGTAAGTTATTATTTACTAGCGACCCGCCCTCGCTTCGCTTCGGTTTATTTGAGTTTTCTATAACACACGTACATAAAATAAAATTTACTATACATAAAAACCTTCCTCTTGAATCACTCTATCTACTAAAAAAAACCGCATCAAAATCCGTTGCGTAGTTTTAAAGATCTAAGCATACATAGGGACAGACAGCGGGAAGCGACTTTGTTTTATACTATGTAGTGATTCTGATTAAGGTTAAGCATTTTTGTCTGTTAAATAGTTTTCGACCCTTGAGTAAGGTTTAGACACCAACGAATTGTTCAAATCATGTTATGTGTGCACCGTACCTATGTAATTCAAACGCTCTTGTTTGCACATGCCTCTAACGATCGCCGGCTTGGCATCGATGCAGTTCGTGGAAATAGCGCGCTATCCTATTACATGCCCGGAGCAGAAGACGACACTTTTCGCAAACTTGTGCTTTGCTCAATATCGCATTTCTTATGTACAACGTGATCACGACTATGACTTGTAATATACCTGCCGAAATACGGCTGATATAGGTAATAAGACGTTGTTCGCGCACTGCAAAGATACGTAACAGATATCAATCATCGACAGTTAGTAAGAACAAAAACAATTTTCGTGCCACCTCCACCTTGCTCGTACCCCAACGCAGTTATACAAAGTTCGTAGGTGTATCTACTTAACGCGGCATCTACTGCCTACGACCGCGGGGTTTAATAGGTACATATACTATACATCCCGAAAATCTCCGACACCTATGACCAAACACACAATCAGGCATACCTAGTCCACAAGTAAAATAGCTGAGGGGGCTCAACGACGAGCGCGAAGAATAAATTGCAACTTTTATGAACAGCGTTGCAAATTTTAAAAACCGTACAAACTGTCTGAATTTAGATACTATTTTATTTTAT
Organism: Acleris laterana; assembly: GCA_963966035.1. Taxonomy (NCBI): domain Eukaryota; kingdom Metazoa; phylum Arthropoda; class Insecta; order Lepidoptera; family Tortricidae; genus Acleris; species Acleris laterana. The sequence continues at coordinate 58,746,262 of OZ014438.1, read as the reverse complement.
ACTGTTCTGTCGAGTGTCGGACGTGTCTACTGTGGCTCAACAATTAAAATCCGTAATAGAAGCGAGCGCGCCATATTGTACGAAAACTGACGTTAAATATGTTTTGTCTGAATCGAACGTATAAACAAACAGCAAAGTGCATTATCAGCTGGTATCAGTGATAAATGAGTATCGAGCTCTGCTATCGGCGACAGCCGCCACTCGCCGCGCCGGCGGGATTGAGATAGCCAATCTTACTATCAGTTTGGACAAGTCCTTTCTCTTTTCGTTGGCTAAAGTGCTGACGGGCGTCACAAATCTGTATGTTTTTTTCTTATATCTGTACCGACCTCAAAGAACAAAGCGGTAACGCACCGCGTGATCTGAATCCAATCCAAGATACGAGTATGTTCGAGAAAGTGTATTGCAGCGACGATGGGAAGTCGATCGTTGATCTACCTGATGATTGTAATTATTCATGAAAAATGGACCTCGCGGAGATAGCGGTGCGAGTGGGTGGCGCCAACGTGAATTTTATATCTTAGGTGTGAGAATTTCAGTAACCGTGAGATTTAAAAATGCAACCTTATAAAAAATCAGTAAAAGTTGTCAATTTTGGTGATTTTGTAAGATTCAGATGAATTTCAATATCGACCCCCTAGTCTGCGGACTAGCAGGTCATGCATCTGGTCATGTGCTATGTTCGGGTACCTTTTATTTTATGTATAAACGATAATTCTCCGTACATCATTTTTTATATTTCCTCGCACTTAAAAAATACAAAACTATTGACTTTGTCATATTGTAAATTTTTGAATCGTAGGAGGTACTCGTATTGAGGTGTATAACAATTTCCAAGCACATATTCACTACATTTCTAGAAGGAAAAAAATCTATACCCCATTCGCCTAATTCACACGTCGTCGCGCCCCGCTTCCGAAATCACTTGCATACTTTTTCCCCTGGGAGCAAGAAGAAACATGAATGTAAGTAAGAAGGTATTTTTATTTAATAGAAGATTTGAGTCTTCACAACAACAAAATAAACAAAAATTATTTAGTAACAAATTCCAAATAACTTTTTTCCGAATATTGATTTGTCTGAATGTTAATTTTTCGGAAAGTTATGTTGTTTTGGAGCTATTTTAGATTAAATACATAATTATCTTATTCTAAGAGCCCACGACACTAAACTTAGTTCGATAAGGTTACAGATGATATATATACAGTGACACGAAATGGAAATGCTGCAATGCAAAAAACCTGGCACATCATTTTTCTTTTAGTTATAATTCCGATATATAAATGCAGCAGTGGTTTTTTACGCAGAAGTTAATTATCTTTCAGATGAGCTTTGGGTTTTTTGACGAGAACGATCATACTAGATACTTAAATACGAAGCGTCGCTTATCATGCCGTTGCCACTGATTAGGCCAATCAGGGGGGCTTGCAGCACTGCATTGTCGTCTAGTCCTACCCCTCCCCTGTTCCGAAGAATAAACGAACCTTGGAGTCTTATTATCATAAAAGACATGGGAAATAAAACAAAAAAAATAGCTGAGCCAGGTTTTTTGAATTACAGCATTGCTATTTCGTATTCCGCCATTAATGACGTGTCTAATTATATATATCATCCGGAAGTAGGTATTATCGAACTAGGTATAGTGTCGTGGGCTCCCTACTTAATGGTTACCCGTAGGTTTGGTTGGGTTTGATTTATAAGTGAGTATCTAAAGCTCGCATTTTGATCTTCGATAATTCTATCAAAAACGTTCAAGTTTTTAAAATCAAGCAATAATTCTATGGCTCTTTGAGTTATGGGATGTATTAAGGCCCTCAGTAGTTACTCGTAAGACTTTAAGAGCACAACTGGCTCTTATAGTTTATTACATGTACCTACCAATAAAATATTTATACAATATTATATTTTATTCACGCGTTAATTAGTCTAAGAGTTTATAAAATATAAAATGTAAAGATTTTTGATACATACCTAACAGCTAATTATTTCTTGTTCCCGTAGCGTTGTATTTGTTGTCGTAGCTTGAGATAATATGCAAAACCAGAGCCCTATTTATTGCATACAAAAGTACAAGCCAATACTATTAGTAAAAATCCATACAAAATCACTAATATATTAGCTTGTACTTTATTATGCAATTGGCCCCAAAGTGAATTCACGGAAATTATCTCTGTAAAAAATATTCTAATAAACGCCTCATATTTCTAATTTGCGCATCACTCAAAAGCGAATAATTGTAATTAACAAGTACTTAGTTTTTTTTAAATTAACGAGTCACACATGTGTAAAAGCCTTTATACTTAATTAACCGCTAAAAATAATGCAATAAGTACCCCAAAAACATTAAAGTCTGACTGAGAACACAAATCTGAAGAATTACCGGAAACACTTTCAACTTACACGTAGGTATTACGCAGAATGTTCATCTTATCGCCGCATGAGTTGGTTTATTCTTGTCGTCAAATGTACCTAACCTAACCCCAAAAACATCATGGTTTCAGCAGAAAATAGCGTTCAATGCGAGATGATATATTGATATTCGATAAAGTGATCTACGTACTAAGGGTCTACCGCTACGTTCGTTACGTCCATGACATTATTTATTTATTTATTAGTACACCACTAGCTCATTTACAACTTACCTACCTAAGATGTCGTTTCGGCATCCTGTAGCGCTCAAAACATGGGTTTATTGGGCTCAATCCGATCTTAAATAACAACACTATCTTCTCTTATCTAAATAGTTTTGACATGAGTAACAATATACATCCAACAGCTCAATATTCTGTATTTGGTTCCTAACTTTCAAAACCCGATATCTCAAAAAGTTACCAAGGTGACTAGACTAGAGGTGTCCTAACTGCTCGTAGTGTTGTAGTAAGTATCTCAGTAATTGTTAGGTAGGTACACAGAAAAGACCCTAGGAACTAAATTGTAGCACGTATTGAGTATTGTTAAATCCTTTACTTTGCTGTAAAATCCAAAGTTCAAGATAGTTATAACGTATTTAATGAAAACTGGATAAAAAACATCAAAAATTTCGTAGAGTTTTGGAGATGGCAGAGGCATAATGTATAATTTTACTGCACTAACACACTACAGGGGAAAGCTTTGGCTCAGTCCGATTTTAATTAATAACACTGCCTTCTCTTGCGACGGGCTGGCGACCTGACACTAATATACACTGGGAAACATCTTAGCCTGTTTGTGCAAAATGTGGTTACAGAATTAGCAACAATTTTTTAGAGTTATTGGTAATTCTCTATCTCTACCTACCCCACTTTGGGCATAAAGGCGTGAAGATATGTAACACACTACGCCCTCATTTTAAATTCTAAATAGAAATTATATCAATATCGTGCCATAGGAGATTGTGAAACAGCACTACAATATTAATCGAATAACATCCACGACTGCGGCAGTTTCTTATCTTGTCTCTCTGGCACTTTCGGTTCCTAACAAGAATAGGAGCTTAATAAACAGTGTAGGGCTATCGCTGCCAGCCAAGCGAAAGTGACTTTTGAGTGATCAATGAAACCTGAAGTGGTTTGATACTATCAGTAATGACTACAACGGTTGATTTTCTAATTACTCAAAGAAATAAACTTGTATGTTTCTGCTAAGTGAGATTGGGACAGCTGAGCAGTCAGCACTATCCATCATACGCGAATCGGGCGCCGCGGGGCGCCGCCGGGCTCCGGCGCCCGCAGCAAGTGGACGCGACGCAGGTCCGTTGGCACTGAACAGGTTGAATAATTTATCAAATTTCTAACAAACCTGTCGCCAACTTTATCTTTACGTAAGAGGCATTGTATCTTAAAATCTAGTACTGTGAATGACCAAGTAATACTCAATTCAATATAAATTCATATACTTGTACTCGTCTCCATTTAGGAATGAACTAAAGAAAGTCTGGTGATTGACTGAAATAGCCTAATTCGGGCGCGGGTACCTACATAAACAACCAATAAAAAACCTAAACTCCATTACTATATTAAAGGCGGATTCGACCAAACGAGAATAAGGTCTTATACCTAGATTAAACGCTGAATTTGTATAGACTAATCTCGGAGTAAGTCTTATTCCAGTTTGGTGAAATGCGGCCTTAATCGTGATTTTTAACGCGCCGTTTGAGTTTCACAGCAGTCACTGTGGAATGCCGCGGTGGACCGCCATTAATAACAAACCGTTCAAGGGCGAGTCAGACTCGCGCACTGAGGGTTCTGTATTTAAGCTAATATGCTTGGAAAACGCGAAAGAAAATACTCATTTTGTAATAAAAAAAAATTTTAATGCAAGACGAGTGTGTACCTAAATGTAAATAAACAATTATCTTTAAAATCAATTATTTTGGTCCATGATTTTTTGATTATAATCCTAAACGCACGTCAAGGAAAATTATAAAAAAGAAATGTTTTGAAATGTGCAAATTAAGCCCTTTCACCTAACATCCCATTTGCTATAGTTAAATCACTGATTTTTTTTTTGTTTTAATTAGTTGCGATGCGATTCGATTTGCAAGCAAGATATTATACAACTATACCAAATTGCAAGTTCATAGCTTCTATAGTTTTAGAGAAAAAGTGCTGTCACTTACAGACAGACATACGGACACTGAAGTCTCACCATAAGGGTTCCTTATTCACCATTTTTGTACGGAATGCTAAAAAATAATAAGAAAAAGTGTTTCGCCGCATAAAAATATAACATTTGTTCATGATTTTTAGTTACCTTTTCTTCTTAAATTATAATGTCTCTGTTTTAAATTAGATTTGCACATCGGCAGTGTGCGACCGCCCGGCATCTCGGCGCGGCGCCGGCGCAAGCATTCACCCCGCGCCTGCGCCGGAACCCGAACCATATCGATACCGAACGCCGGGAAAGTGGTTTCCTCGGTTTCTCGCATTTTTACACTAGTAGGAAAACTTGTCAAGCCTCATTTTAGTAATCGGTGACTTATTCTGGGTCTACTCGTACTCGAGATATCGTCACAGTGATGGTACGATACCAGCTAAATCATACTAGGAGAATGGTAAGAGTAGATAATAATTAAATCGTCTTATTTTAACAATGGTATTAAGACTTAAGACTGTCCTCCGATGCACAAGCATGTTCTGCGCCAACAAGATCATTATACGATTGATGAGTGGACATGAGGCTGGCGAGACGGCACAACCACATTCTCAGGTTTGTCATGATCATCATTAATAAGTGATACTATCTCATTTTCTCTCTCATGCGATTAGTTGACAACTCGATCGCGCTCTTAGAATATGGACATGTGAGCGACTTTTGCACGAATGTATCGGGATCAACTTAAAGTAATATCGTGTCGCTATGTTGATTGAATAACCAAATCCGTTTATTTACACGGTGAAGAGGAAATGCTATGGAAATGTAAGTACAAAAATTAACCTGTCCTGTTAAAAAACACATACTTATTTTACCGTAAATCTGAGCCATCCAAATTAGTTATTTTTATAATAATTTAAATGGTTGTGTTAAGTTGGCTCCTTAGTCTTGTACACTATTGAAAAGTAGGTACGCTATCATTATAATTAGCAAAGGATGTAATTTTTTAAAGTGATTATTTTTATATCGGTAGGAATAACGTTCCTTACTAACAGGAAAAAATTACGGATTTGTAGGTATCGTCTATCACTAATCACTACATAGTATAAAACAAAGTCACTTCCCGCTGTCTGTCCCTATGTATGCTTAGATCTTTAAAACTACGCAACGGATCTTGATGCGGGTTTTTTTGATAGATAGAGCGGTTCAAGAGGAAGGTTTTTATGTATAATAAATTATTTTTTTATGTACGGGTGTTACAAAAAACTCACATAAACCGAAGCGAAGCGAGGGCGGGTCGCTAGTATATAAATAATTTGTAAAACCTATACATTTGTCTCCTATACCTATGGTTAAAATTGTATTGTCCCAAAAAAAAATACAAAATTACTGCCATTGTTATACTGTCAAAACTGAACTAGGTCTCTAATTGGTCTGTGCAAAACTGTCAATGTAATTATAACCTTTCTCTACAGGTCGATTCACAAGAGTTGGCACGAATGGATTGAACGAAAGTAATGTCACCTATCATTGTGTGAGTGCCGTCATTGGAACCGATGTTCGAATTTCTAACCGAAAACCTGTTACTATTTTACACACTAGTATACCTACTTTCATTCACTCATTCAATCCATTCGTGCCAACTTTTGTGAATCAACCTTTACTTATTTATTATCCTTTGCGTTTGGATGTGTCTTGTATTTTACGACACTACGACTGCTTACTCACACTGGACCTTTTGCCTTCTTAAACGACGACCTCAGCTTTGGACTCCGGATTTGATATTGTTAAGGTCTGGTTTCCTAGGATAGCGGTGCCGTCTTAAAGCGGCCGTAATATTACGGCCTCTATAATATTATTTGACTTTACGGTGTCAATCACTGCCCTGTAGGAAACTGCGCCATTTTGTTTACATAGACAACGTTCTTGTGACGTCATTCACCGCTTTATTTACCGGGCCGCTTTATGACGGCACCGCTATTCTAGGAAACTAGAGCTTCAGCCTTTACGACGACCACTACACACGTAAACAGGACCGGAACTTGTATTTGCGTATTAAATTGTCTTGTGTTTATTAAAATTGATTCTACTGGCTACAGAGAACCAGTTAAGACATGTTATCTGCAAACATGTCCTCATATCGACATGAAAAACCCGGGTATGAGATTCTTTACTATCTACCTATAAGAAAACAACTAAAAGAGACCTGGTGCCTCATTGACTGTTTTGACAGTATTTATAACAAGGTAAGTATTTTGTTTTGTTTTATCGGACCACAGGTTCAACCATACTTACGTACATAGGGGACAAATTGGTCGAGTTCAAACTAAGTAATTATTTATTTATTAATAATAGACGATACCTAAAAATCTGTATTTTTTTCCTGTTAATAAGGAACGTTATTCCTACCGATATAAAAATATTCAAGTGCTTTAATATTTTCATCCATTGCTCATTAAGTCATTATGGTCAGTCAAAATATAACTAAAATTCAGAACGAACTCAAATATAACTAAAATTCACTAAAAGTCAGAGTCTTACTAGTTCCGACTTTTTTTTTTGCAATTTCCTACTTTTTATGGGCCAAATTATTATGATTCTGAAACGTAGGTACCTCCTACCCACCACAGTATTTCAGTTAAATAGTCAAGCTGATTAATTCGCACCTCTTGGTTGTAGTTATACCTATTCCACGAAGTGCCCGGGTTCCGCCGGCTAGCCGATGCAAACGCTGCTAACATTTGGTTTTTCTATCAACTCGACATGTATGCAGTTGATATAAGCGGTCTACGCCAACTTACGTCAATCCTATACATTTTGTTGATTGTCTAAAATTAACTTTTGCATCTTGACCAGGCACCCGGAGCTACCAAGCGATCTGTTTTATAAGCAAATTCGGGCTAACATCTTATTATCTACTTATACTCGTATTATCAGTGGGACGTCGAATCGATCTCGCCAACCGGTGCTATCTAGTTTAGGTGGACTGGACGTCGATATTTCGTCGAATAGACGTATTTTAGTAAGGATACCAAGAAAATTGCATTAGGTAATTTTGACCAAAAATGTTTAACTAGCGGCAAGCAACACTGTACTACAATCACAGACCACTTACCCTATAGACTCCGCATACAAAGGCGCCCCCGTAAGCCATGCTTATGCTCACAGAACACTAACTGTTTGCCATGGTTCTATGGGCGCGCACCACGACGCGCACACTTGATTATTCGTTGACTTTGAACTAGCCAATCACGGTGCACTTTCCGCCCCCCGCGCCCCGCCATTTTGGCTTAATGAGATACTAGACAAACTGTTCCGAAGCGGAGTCTATAGGGTAAGTGGTCTGTGACTACAATGGACCCTATTTTTAAATCGCTTGCGCTTCTCCCATTTTTTAATAAACTCACTACTTACCATTTCATAATCGTCATCATCCGACCGCATCGCCCCATCTACGGATCACTAACGAATGCGCAAGGTTTATTAAGAACGTCGTATGTGCATTTGGTACCAAACCAAACATATGCTCTTTTAGATCAGAAATCATCTTCGGATCTAGATCTATGACCAACGGGTCGACGGCCGGTTATTGATAGCGGGAGAGAGTTTGCGTGCTAAGTGTGAACTCATACCCATACCTACATATTTTTTCACTACGAGTATTATTAGAACCTGATTTGAATTTGACTTTTAAAAAATAATATTTAATGATGGTTAGTATTTTGGGTGTTCGAAACTTAAGATAGGTAAGTAAGTTTGTATATTATGCAACGAGACAAACCAATCATGAAATTGATAAAATAACGCTTTGGTCCCTAATTCAATTTATGTACTTACTTCTAAATAACCAAATTTTGTAAATTTTATAAAGACACGTCATTTGAATACTTATAAACATAATCAGTCCTTTTGATGCCCAATGCGGTGAGGGATCCCCTTCAATCGCATAATTTTTTTTAGACTATTATTGTTTCGCATAATTTATTTGGCATAATTTTTATTGGCATAATAGTACTTTCGCATAGCAATACTTTGGCATACTACTTTTTTGGCATATTAAGCTTTTAGAATAATTTCAGTTGGACTAATTTCTATTAGACTAATACACATTAGGCATATTATTGTTTGGGCTATTAATTGTTTGTCATATATGTCATTAACCATAATTTTACTTCCCTAAATGAATAAAACACAGTTTCATTGTTACCTTGCATTTATTATAAGTTTACTTGAAATCATTTACCTACATACATGTATTATATATATTGATTTCTAGTGGTGCTTGTTCATTTGAGTTTTAGATTACTGGCTATGGCTTGTAGAAATGCTATTTTTGTTGTGTATTCATTTTTCTTACTGATAATATTGTCTATATACGTTGCTGTTTATTGATGTATTTTTTCTTTTTTGTTGGTGGTTCTATCCCAACTTGTCTTTGTTCAATTGCTGTAATTTGGTGTGTTATTTCTTGGGTAATCTTTCTTGCTAAATAATAAAAATGGGGATGATGTTTTCCCACAAAATGTGCAAATCTGTTATGCCATGCTTCGGCATGATTTTGTGTTCTAGGTATGAGGTTACGTTAGATCACGTTAGGTACATTAGGTTAGGTTAGGTTAGTATGATATCCAGGCGCGAAGCGCCCAAGCAACGCAAAAATAGGAGGTCCGCGAAGCGGACCTCCGTCGACCTCGCCTTACTTCCTAAATATATATTAACACAAAACTTGCCATTTGCCCATGATTATTTTTTAGGACAAATACTGTTATGCGCTTTGTAATTATGCTAATTTATTATTATGACTTTTCGTATTTATGCTATTTGACGTTAGTCTTAATGACGAATATGCTTTTTGTATTTATGCTTTTTAATTTTATGCGTAAAAAATTATGCGTAAAGATGAGTATGCCCATTGCTAATTCGGCTAAAAGCAATTATGCGTAACAATAATATGACAAATAATTTTATGCCATCCAATAGGGAACCATGCGGTGATGGCCCGATGCCAACCGATAAACACTCGATCTTTGGTGAACATTGTACGAGTAAATAACGGTTCATACTTTAGCCAGATGCGCGGAATCTTAAACATGTATTAGATGAAAATGATTGACGAGGTGGAATTAATCTAACTATGATTTAAAACACGTATTTTCGCTGCTTGAGCAGAATAGAAGGTCTGCATGCAATCTACTGGCCAGTTAAGGCACTGCGTCATACAACTCGTCCCAGCAGCAATGCAAACTACTGATATGCGTTCCGCTCGGTCGAAGACAGCGTCAAGCGTGTATTATTTCTGTAATTTTCTCATTGGCATCTCTCATAGAGGTAACGCTGGGCACGCACCTCCTCTTCTGCCTCGGGGTTCCAGTCCACGTCCACATCGCCGTTTAAGCATAAAAAGAAATCGCACCTTATAAATATAAAATAGAGACATTTGGCACCGACTTCAAATGGTGTTGTTTTAACTTAAAACTATATTTGACAAAAAATAGGTATAAAAACGTAGTTCATAAGGTTATTTGTACATATAAGTAATTGTTGAGTTTAAAGTATTTACCTAGCAATAGTTTTATTTTATTTTAGGTAGGTACGTGTAAGAATTCTGTAAATATTTAATGCTCCAACTTCAATCAAACAGATTAGTAGGTACACATTATAATAATATTTTATTTTAATTAATAGGTAATTAGGTTAAAACAATAAGCGTCACATTGTAATTTTGTAAATAAATCATTATAATTTGTAAATACATATAACTAGATTGGTAAGTAAAATAATGTTGTAAGTATATAGGTTAATTTTGAATATTATTAAGAATAGGTAGGTAGGAAGTTTAATAAGTAAAGTGTTTGATGTAAATAATTAAAAAAAGTTGCGCCGTTTTGGCCTTTGAATTAAATAATTAGTAATTCAGTTTATTTTTCGTTTTTTAGTGGTTTTAGTTAGGGAGTTTTAGTTTAATGTTTTTTTTGAAGTCGGTTAAATTTTTTTTTTTATAAAGTTTTTACGTTAGTAATCGTGCGAAACATTTCCCGACGTGACACGGCTAATTCACAGTCTTATTCTTAATACTGTATCTACTTAATGACAGTAATGACACGAGGAAAAGGTTCTATCGGGCAAACTCACGTGTGGTATTAACCTAAACGTTCAAGTTGTCGGTAAATCGTTAGGCTTGTAGTACGGGCCGTACCTACCTAGATTATGGTCCTCATATTTTCTGATAGTCATTTTACCTATTTACAATAAATTCTGAAGAGAAATCCCTATTGTAGAGTTTTGGTACGAAGGTAAGTCACTACAGTGTTAGAGAATCGATAACTTAAAGGTGGCATATCGTTCATCAGAGACAAATAGTCGGTGCACAGTGTGTCGTCCTGGGTAGTGATTCTGTAAACAACGCCGGTCGTACGGACTGTCGAGTGATATCCAAGCGGCGAGTTTAAGTAGTTTAGTAGAGCGAACAAAACACATTTAAGCGCGTGCATTTTCAATTAAGCAGCCTTATACGTTCGACCCATCGGCAGGAACCATGCTGCTAAATTGAAAATGCACGCGCTACAATGTGTTTTGTTCGCACTGACGGGACTACTTAATCTCGCCGCTTGGATATAACTCAACAGTCCGTACGACCGGCGTTGTTTACAGAATCACTACCCTGGACCTCTTTAATTCATCATTGTAGTTTTTTATCAATAAGTTCTTAATGCAAGAGGATATTGGTTGTAAGTCATGTAATGTTTTTTCGTTACTTGCTCTTAACTATTTTTCTAATCCGCCTAATAGAGGATAATATTTGTAGTAAAAGTTAATGTCATTACAAGTACCTACTCCGCGCACCGCCGTGTGAACAAACTCTGACCTTTATGGCGCTGTTCTCCCTTTTACTTCTTACAATGAAGGCCACATAGTATTACCGCTTTTTGCATAGAAAGTCTGTGTCCTTGAACTTTCTGGTTGTTAACATCGTTGGTTGGTAGAGAGTCCTCGTCGTATTTTCCGTGAAGATCTGTAGTAACTAAGAAGTATTGAAGTGAATTTGGCGCTCACCAGCTCAAACTAGCCACTCGAATCGCACAGCTCGTTAATGGATTGGATTTATTTGTAAAACACTCCAAAACTTCGCAACGGCTTCACTAATCATCATCTATTTCGCCAGTCTTTTGTTGTCCTCATTTCCTATCTTTGAAACGTTACCGGTGCTAGTGCAGAACTCTCTTTTAAGAATCTGTAAGTGATACTGCTGATGACACCTACTTTAAGTATTCGAAACGAACAAAAAAGAGCAAAGGCCAGAATAAAAAATCAGGATCCTTTTTTTAAACAGCTTGTATACATATACCAGTGTGTCCCTGGATAAAGTGTACAAATGAATAGGATTGATATTAGATGCAATTTCACGGACAAAAAAATAATAAACAAAAACTGGAGTCATTTTTATTAAACATTTTTAACAGGCTGTGAACTCTATCGGAACAAAGTGAAATATCTCGGCTCATATGAGGTCTACTGAGAAGAAGTAAACGGTTTTTTCATTCCAGATTCAGTCGTCAGTATCCTTCACTTTCTCGTGAGTCATCTATGGCCCTCGCTTTAAATCCGTCCTTTATTCACTAATTGTTTACTTAATATACTTACTATTTATTTTAAATCAACTTTAGAATGTCCTAATAATTTGTAATGAAATGATAAAAGTAATATTTCACATTTTAGAAACAAATTTATTATTAGACATCTTAAGCTTTTATTAAAAATAAAAAAAATGTATACCGTCAGTGTTCAACACGAGTCTTCAACACGAACATTTACGGTACCTATACATAGCTATAAAAAATATTACACGACATTACACCTTATTGTATGTTACTACCATGTAATTATAAGACTGTGGTTGAACTATAAACCTTAAGAAGAGACTACCTTCTTGGTAGCATAAACAAACACAGTCATATTTAACTATAAGTAGCAGATATCCAATATAACTATCCAATATTTTTTCCCTCTCTACATGCATCCGAAACACTAATCGAGTAACTGGTTCCGCAGCAATTCTCGTCGTCGATTTCCGTCCCAGCTGTACGGTGCGTCTGGCTTTTTTATACAGCGATAGAATAGATGGAAACTTGGAGAGATCGGCGCGGGCGCCGGCGCCGGGAGTCAGCACTCAGCAGTCTGCCGCCGCTCCCCGCCGCGAGCGCACGCCGTGTTCGCACCGAACCGTTATCGCTAAGACCTAATGGACGTTCAGAGAGGTAGTCCGTGCATGCTTGTGCTAACTTAGTGTGCAGTGTTTTCATGTCGGAATGGAGGAGGTGCGCATTTCGGACTGGCCTGAGCCCCCCGGCTCGAACGCATGGCTGCCCGCTTACGGCTACCAGCATGAAATTTTGGATAAAGACGACTTTTTCGGCTCCAATGGTGAGTTCCCGCAGAGCTCTACTCCATTAGAGTTGGAACCTTTGTCATAGAGTGTTTTTGTTTACTGTCGCTTGTGTAGTGCTCTAATTTTACATGTTTAAGTACCTATCTAACCTTTAAATTGATATTAACAGTGTGCTAACACAATAACGCCTTTGTTTTGCATGGTGTTGCAATGATCAGGATTTGATAATACAGACTAAGGTATTGTTTTCTTTGGGTACCTACACACTCAGGTCGAATACAAGCGAATACATAAATGGTTGATATCTTAAATGTAATCTCATTTTTAATGACCGTAAAAACATAACGGAAACATGTAGGTAACAACACAACGATTGCTTTTTATAATCGAGTTGACTATGGTAATGCAAGTGAATGTCCTAAACTAAAAGGTAGAGCGTTCAATTGTGGACGGTTTTTGTGGACAAAAAACGAAATGTTACTGTTTACGGTTGTGGAATATTTTAATAAGGTTGTCGACCCCGCCGGACTCACCTGAGTGCGTACCTTGCCGCGATGTGTGTTGTGTCCTATACTTGTAAGTGAGCTCAGCGTTTTTGCGATATGCGAACTATTTAATATACCTACCTACCTATCTAACTACCCGTAACTATCTATTCTGAAATTCGCTAATCGCAAGTTCTAATAAAACGTGTCGGATATACCCAAGTAATCTAAGTTTATGTTGACGTTAGCTCTTTACCCCGATTCAGTCTCAATTCGACTGAGATTTTCCTAGTAGGTACGGTTAAATTTAATGTTCATGCACTTTCGTTAAATACGCGAAAACTAAAACTTGCGAATGGTGTCTTTACGTAGGTAATTGTTAATTGATATATTGGTATTATCAGAGCACAGCGAATTTTATAATATACATATAAAATTAAGGTGTACGTAAGTAGGTACACGGTTAGTTAGAAAGTAGGTAAGTAGGTATGTAGTCATAGTCACCAATGAATGTAAAAAAAGTTACTGCAAGATACACATTTTTGTGATTGGTAGGAATATGAAGATTTATGCCTATGTCAACTCCTACAACAAATCGAAATCATGCTACCTATCAACCTTATACCTACCAACGTACAGTCGAGGTCATAATCATAAATATAAATACCCTTTAGTACCTTCTCTATTTAATATCATGTTTAAACTGCCTTAAACGAATTGTCACAGCGATTAAAGTGACAAGCCATTATATGTTATATTGATATATAAAATATCACGTCACATGCGCGCAAAAACGTTCCTCAAAAAGCAAGGTAAATTACCCTACTACCGTTCAATTGCGCCGCGGCCACCGACACGCACGCGTCAAATACGTCGGACCATGCTCAGTGTAGGGTTCCGAAGCCGTTACTACCGATGGTTACTACAAACAAATTAGACCTCGCGACAAACTTAACTTGGCCGTTGGAAAACTGTTACCTATGCCCATTGCCTATACATCGACATAGGTCGCGGTCAGTTTACCAACACCGCAAATAAGTTTTCGTATAAACGTTTAAACCGTTTGTAACCCAAGAACCAATGAAGTCTACTTAGTCGAGATAGTTTTCCTATTCAATTCATTATATGTGCCTTCATTTAGGATATTTTTTGTTCGAGGTTTTTGGAGGTTTTTTGATCGACTAGTGGCCGAAACCAATTCTTAGTCAAACCGCGGATAGATAGGCTTACTTTAGATAAAAATTTGACACATTTTGTACCTATGGGCAAATGTCAAATTTTAACCCAAAGTAAGCCTTATTTGCCCGCGGTTTGAATATAGGGTTCGTCCGTTAGTGACCTTACATTAGGTAGGTACCTACCTACCGATGCATTTCAAATTCTGGGAAGATTTAACTGTGGCAATAATTTTACTGGCAACTCCATTTATTTTGTGACGGTTAAGTTTTCAAATTGATTTTGTTGATGATGTAGGTAGGTATGTACTGTACCGCCTGTACCTACTTATTACTATGGCTGTTAAATTGTACCCATCCTCGGGGCAGACTATAGGTATACAATTGGTGATCTCACTAAAGCAAAAATAAATAAATCATAATATTGATATTATTTCAAGTCTAATGTAAAATATTAAATACTTTTTTGTTACGCTGTCGCCCACTTGACCATACTCGTAATCGAACTTTAACTCTTCAATGTTTTTTTAAGAATGAATCGAAAAATTCGAAAACTGATAGCACGCACAGTACAATTTTTTTTATATATAAGTAGTGATTTTTCAGAAAGATGATACTTTTTTTTCTTTACGAGTTACAAGACAGCAATATATTTGCCGCTGTCCGTTTAAAGGACGAGGTTATACGTTTACTCACACACTCACACTTGACTCACACTTGACCGGTCCAATCAGTTTTAATCACGTTTTTTCAACCGAGCCAACAGATTGATGGGGCTCGACAAGAATAAACGAGAGTCGCATCCAACTATCGTTTTAGGAAATAGCACCCATCACCGGTTTTAATAATACTTCGCCATTTCAAGCAAAACCGACGAGTTCACTTAAAACAGTGAAAGTATGTTATTAGTGATAGCGTTCGAGCTATCGGTCGCAGTAATTATGAGTCTTCGCGGGTTGGCCAGTCTACGTGTTGAGGGCTATAAGCGTTCATGTTCCCGATTCGCATGCATCGTAACAAGTTAGCTTCAATACAAAAACATGGCAGACTAAATAAGGTGCCAATCAAAGGTTTAGTGGTGCATTTTTTTATGTTTGTCTGACCATTTTATATTTTTCTGACGCACCTATCGTGTTGTGATGCGTCGGATAAAAGTTCCATACATTTGACACAAGCCATCACCATTGACAGCACACCGCAGATTGTGGCCCACAACTATCCTGTAAAACTTCGGTCGAGGATCAAACAAAGCCGGTTGTTGAAGGATACCGGACCTAGCTCAAAAAGAAAAGAAGACAAACGAGAGTCTGTTAGAAGCCCGAAGCCGAAGGCTGAGGGCTTTAATGACTCGAGCTTTGTATTTCCTTTACCACCCGTGTAACATACAATGTTTTTCATCACAATTGCGAGGAAATTAAATAAAATCAGACAGAAGATCATATTTATAACTTATTAGCGGCAGACTACATCATTGTCTGTGACTTAGCACAGATAATGTCAAACGTGTTCGGAGTCCGATTCTAGTGACAGTCGAGATCAACAGTTTATATGCGAGATTTTTAGGAAATTGTATGCAACTGACATTTCATCTCGAATGAAACTTCATATCGAATGGCACAAGAATTGGGATCCTGACGTATTGTGATAGTTTGAGTCCACGTATAATATTTTTCATCACACTTGCTCGTAAATAGTGTCCTAACATGCTAGAAAAATCGACCGTAAATCCAAAATAATACCCACGGGCCTTTTTTTACCATTACGCCCTATCTAGGGTTTGCAATATTCGTTCAATTTTAGTATTCGAATAATACGAATATTTAGATTTCCAACATTCGAATATTCGAATATTTCGAATAGGTAATTCGAATATTTTTGAAAATTAAACAAAATAATGATTCTAAGTTGTGTAATTGTAAAATATGTGATGTTAATTTAAAATGTAATGACCTTACAATTCAAAAAAACATTTATGGTATCTTCTCCAGATACCTAGCATGTAGCCGAACTTGCTAGCTCCCTAGCTTGCTACCCTTTTACCAATTACGGTACGGTATTTAGTTCTTTTTAGGGAGTTTGATTTTGGCAAGGGTAAAGCAAAATAGGTAATATATTGTTTGTCTTACATTTCTAGTTATTTTTAATATTTAAATCTATTTCCACGAACTCGTTAATATGGAGGATAATTAATCCTGGCATTTTGTTAATGTTTTGCCAAGGTAAATAATTACAGACAAAGGACATGGCCCGTTTGTGCCCCAATTTGTACACGAATGAGACATATGTGAAAAATCATTAAATAATTATTAATTACACGTGTGATTAATTAAATCTCTGTACAAGCAGCGGAAAAAAAGTAAATATAAAAAAGATATTGTGTGCCGGAAACCACCCACTTGACAGTTTGGCATGTACACAATTACACATACGCGTGCCGGCGTGTTATTGAAAGAGGTGAATCCCTGGAGGCCGTATTACAAATTCTTAAAACTGACAAGTACTAGGCAACGAAAGGGACAGAGCCATATGACATCACTCTGTACCTTTCACTAGAGGACGTTTAACGTGGCATGCGGCCTTTTTGGATTAAAGACTCGGGAAGCAAAATAAAATAAAAAAGTTAAGGTGGTTCGCCTAAGGTTCGCGCCCTTTTAGCGCTATAGAGCAGTTTTTTTCAGTACCTTTTGCAAAAGACAGAAAGAAAACATACTAAACACAGATTAAAGTACTAAAAATACAAAAATGAGCATGACTTAGGAGCAGTAGGCCTTTAAAGAGAGATCATTATTGCAGTTTGAGGTGACAGCGCCTTGCACGTTATGATGTGTTTTGAGGTTATGTAAAAAACTAAGTATCGAATTACTTTAAAACCGCTGCTTTATATGTAAAATGACAAATACATATTGAAAGTACATAATTTTCGCTTTAATTTGAGATATAAATGATTGCTGTACATTCTGGGGCACAGGGCCATAGTAAAACGGGCCATGTCCTTTGTGCACTATTCGAAATATTCGTTTTATTCGAATAATGAATATTGTCGAATTCGAATAACATTTATGGCGAATAATTCGAATATTCGAATATTCGAATTGCAAACCCTAGCCCTATCGTGCGTAATAGCTTCTTTTTTAAATATTATACGTGGACTCAAACTATCACAATACGTCAGGACCCCAACTCTTGTGCCATTCGATATGAACTTTCATTCGAGATGAAATGTCAGTTGCATACAATTTCTTAAAAATCTCGCATATAAACTATTGATCTCGACTGTCACTAGAATCGGACTCCGAACACGTTTGACATTATCTGTGGTAAGTCACAGACAATGATGTAGTCTGCCGAGACATATCCTATAATCTGTGGTCTGCCGCTAATAAGTTAAAAATATGATCTTTTGTCTGATTTTATTTCATTTCCTCGCAATTGTGATGAAAAACATTCTAACAGACTCTTGTTTGTAATTCTTTCTTTACCACCCTTAATACACAATGTACTATAAAAAAAAGCTATTACGCACGATAGGGCGTAATGGTAAAAAAAGGCATTTCGGATTTACGGTCGATATTTCTAGCATGTTAGGACACTATTTACGAGCAAGTGTGATGAAAAAAATATTATGTTTCAATTACAATGTTATTTCTGTACCAAACGAATAATTATCGCGAGCACAACTCTCACTTGACTGGTTTAGTCATATTTATTATATATTATAATATATATTTAATCATACCGACCCTTGTGGATTTGACACAACAAAAATATAAATAATTAAAAAAATCCGGTTCTTGTATGGAGATTCCCTTTATTTTTATTTTTTAGAACATCGTCAGCATATATTCTGAAATCAAACCGCTGTCTCATACGGTTGAAAAGATACAGCCCTTGAAAGTTAGGACAGGCGCTAGGCGGGCGAACCGACGGATGGGCGCGCGAGAGGACAGCGTAGGCTATTAGCAGGCACCCTAGTACTGTTTGACACCCTGCGGGTACGGAACCCTAAATAGAATAGGTTAGGTTAGTAGTTACATATTTATTGAGGACGGAACTTTCCTAGACTACTTTATTTGCTGTAATGTATAATTGTTAAAAGAAAAGCATTTACTTATATATAATCACAAACATTCACATTTTTCAAATATTGGACATAATGGCCATACTGGTTGGTAGATACTTAGATATAAGAGGAGGTTCGACGGTATCTAGGAAGCATGCGGTCGAACCAGTTGCGAACCAAAGGTTACCCGGCGCCGCTGCGAGTGCGAGCGAGCCACGACACCGCGGCGAGTAGCAACCTGAAACCTACACAAAAGTATCGCGAAACGTCTAGATCTATTTGTATAAAAAGAGTCTTTTCTAATAAACACATCTTTATCCCACGTTTTGTGGCCGACTGTCTTGTGTTACTCATAACGAGTTACTTTAGGCCGGAATAATTAGATCGAAATTAAATACAATCGATAGTTAGAAATATAATTTAAAAACGATTTTCTAGATTTTTTTACTTGGTTTGTTTACCCGTGAAGTTCATTTCAATTTTTAAGTCACAAGGATCGGTTTAAAAGTCACAGGTTATGGACGTACCATCAGCCTGATGGAACCCTGACCCATCATAGAACGGTGTCACTGTGACAGTTCTAAGGTGGGTCGGGGTTCCATTGGGCTGATTACATGAAACCAATTATATCACTTGCCTTTTAGAGTTAAGTGATTTGCTACACTTAACTGCGGCAAGACCTATCTTTGAATTACTATTTGTAGAAGTAGAAAATCAAAGACGAAAGTATGTGGACCATTTTAGTAGTAAAGTGGTCCAAATAGGTTTCGGTACGTCTATTTGGAGGGAAGCTCAGAACCTCGCCGACCTCCACAATCATTTTTTTCCATCTTAGTAAACAAATTTACGATGTAGTGCCCGTTAATGTCTTTGGTTCCTAAACATTAAATTTCAAAAGACACAATCACGAAAACGATTAAATCATCATAAATCATAAATCATAAATCATAAATCATTTATTGTGAGATTGTGGTGTTAACAAAAGTTCTTATAATAGATAAAATTGTGGAAGCTCAGCACAATCAGCCGTTTCAAGCGTACAATACTATACCTACATCATATTTATACACTGTCAAATTTTAACGAACCTAATTAATATTAACAATATAATTTACCAAGCTTTATACATTACGTCACGTTCGGTCTTATTTTATTATACATGTCACATGTCAGAATCACCCATTTAAAACTAAATAAAGTCATTTTTATTGGTTTCCATTTTGTGAAAAAAATCATTAATGGTATAAAAACATTGGTCAAGTAAAAATTTTTGTAAATTATAATAAAATTTATTATTGGGGAGTCCTGTCCATGAACTAGGTAGCACGTTGTATATTTTAATTGCCATAAAGTAACAATTAACTTTTTGTAAATGTAGTCGGCTATAAGATTTCACTAGTGCCTTATGTCTATTTGTGCGTTTGTCTTTGTTACATTGCTTTTCAAATAGTTCAAAATTATTTCTAATGAATTTGCACATTTCTAAAATATAAAGACTCGGGACCGTCAAGATCTTGTATTTCCTAAACAATGGCCTGCATGATTCCGACCATTTTAATCCACCTATCGCTCTTACGCATTTTTTTTGGGATACAAACACTCGCTGGATATTTGTAGCATTGCCCCAAATTATTATTCCGTAACGCAATGCAGAACAAACATAGCTATGATATACTAGTAGTGCAGTATCCTCGGAAGTCATGCTCTTAATTCTTTTAATACCAAAAATATATCTATTAATTTTTGATGCAACTGCGTCTACTTGTTGCTTCCAATTCAAATATTCATCGACCACTATACCTAAGAATTTAGTTTGTGGAACTTGTTCTATCCGCTCGTCACCAATTTTTACATTCAATGCAATTTCCTGGCTATTTCGAGTCTTGAAATGAATTAATTTGGTTTTAGAAGGATTCATACAAAGTCCATTGTCATCTAACCAAGTAGATATATCAGCCAACGTTGTTTCTACGTTTTCATTTAGCTCCTCAAAACTTTTCCCTCTTATAATAACAGTTGTGTCGTCCGCAAATAGCAAGCATCGATGTCTAATGTAGGCTGGCAAATCATTAGCATACAGTAAAAATAAAAGAGGTCCTAAAATACTTCCTTGCGGTACACCACTTAAATTAACGCGTGGCGTAGAGTCCACATACTCCACTGTATTGTTTTTCTCATTAGTTCTTTTAATTCTGGTTAACTGTTTACGATCTGATAAATAATTATCTAGCCATCTATGAGCTGGTCCTCTAATACCATACTTTTCTAGTTTCGACAAAAGAATAGAACGATTCACAAAATCGAACGCCTTGCTTAGGTCCAGAAATAAACCTGCAACCAGGTTCTTTGCCTCTAATGCACTAAGCACGTTTCTAACCAATTCTAACGCCGCGTGCGTGGTTGATTTGCCTTTTCGGAACCCATTTTGCTCTTTGCAGAGTATATTATTTTTGTTTAAAAACTTTAAAACCCGATCAAACATAACCCTTTCAAACACTTTTGATAGGACCGGTAGTAGCGCCACAGGTCTAAAATTGCTCATGTCACTCCTTTCACCTTTTTTAAACAGAGGCTTGATAATCGCGAACTTTAGGATCTTTGGAAAATGTCCTTGTTCTAACGACAAATTGATTACATGAGCTAATGGAACCACTATGTGTTTTAAAATGGATTTAAGTACTTTAAGGTTTATTTCATCATGTCCTGCTGAATTTGTGTTTCTCAGAGATTTAATTATCTTGTCGATCTCGTAAGGATCTGTAGGCTCAAGAAAAATTGTGTTATTTTGCCTAACTATAGGACACCCAAGCGTTTGCCTTAAATTAGAATTTTGAGTTATATCGATGAAAAAATTATTAAAGGAGTCTGCAATTTCCTCTGGATCAGTTATTGTTATTTGATTTTGTTCTATTGTTTTAATCTCTAATGCGTTGCTTTGATATCCTGTGTTTTTTTTTATTATGTCCCAAGTTGTTTTACCTTTGTTTTTCGATGTAAGCAGCTGGCTTCTAAAATGTATTTTTTTAGCGTTACTGAAACAGGACTTTAGATGTCTAGAGTATGTTTTAAAATGAATCTTGAACTTGTAAGATTTATGTTTGTAATATTGATATCGTAATTTAGACTTAGTTTTTGAACTTTTCCTCAATCCTGTTGTAACCCATGGAAGTTTATTTGGCTTCATGGATAATTTAATTTTAATTATCGGAAAACATAACTTAAAAAATAATGATATCGAGTCATGTAATAATTTGAATGATTCCTCTGTATCATTTGACGTAATGACATCGGAGAAGCTCAAGCTACCTATATATTGTTGGAATTTCATCATGTTATCCTGACTGAAATCCCTTTTATAACTGAATCTAAATTCTGAGCTTTCATATTTATGGTTAAGAGTAAGTTGAATGGTTTGAGCCGTGTTGTGGTCAGATAAACCTACATTGTGAGTCTGCCCTATGACCTCATTTATATTACTTAAAATGTTATCGATACATGTTTTCTGACGTGTAGGCTGTACAATATGAGGTTTAATGTTATGATTCGAGAGTAAATCCCTCATTTGTATCGTGTCTTTACTGGTTCCCAAAAAATCAATATTGAAGTCCCCCGCTATTATAATTTTCCCATTGTAACAATTCAAGCTTGTAAGAAGCTCTTCAAATAATTGAAAAAAGCTCTGAATATTCGAGTCTGGAGTGCGATAGATACAAACCACTATAATATTCAAAGATTTTATTTTGACTGCGCAAACTTCAAACTCTTTTTCCCTTATTAAATGGTTCATCGACGTTATCTCTTCAAAGTCTATGTAACGTTTTACTAAAATACATGTTCCCCCCCTTTTTTTATTATCCCTACAGTAACATGATGCTAAATTGAAATTTTGTACCAGTAGCAAGTTTTCATCCCCGTTCTTAATAAACGTCTCACTTAGACAAATAACATCTACGTCAGTATTGGAAGACTTAAGTTCTGAAATAACGATTTCTAATTCTTCTGTTTTATTTAGTACTCCAGCTATATTTTGATGAAGAATGGAAAAGTGTTTAATTTTACCACTATTGACGAAAAAACTGGCTTTTATTTTTCGTAACACCGCAGGCAGTAATAGTCCTTTTTGCTCCAGCCGTAAAGCTTGTAGACCTCGGCGTTTCGACCTCATTTACTTTCCCGGACTGAACTTCTTTTGTCTTAAAATAGAAAGGAATTGTGCCTCTAGCTACTTGTTTACAAGAATTAATAAGCGTCGACGCTTCGATCTTACTTATTTGCACGGATTGAACTTCTATCTTCCTAAAATAGAAAGGAATTGTCCCTTTAGTTGGTTTTATACAAGAATTGTGAAGCGGCTTATCACCGTTTCTTCTTTTACCTTTATACTGCAATAACTCTAATTTATAGCGAATATAATCGATTGCAGAATTTATTTTAATCGTTAATTCGTGTATGTATCCATATCTAGACTCCATTAAGTGATTTGTTTCAATATAATTTGCGTGTAAAAAATTCCGAGTAACTAACTTTATGTTATAATTTAGCAGTTTTTCATTTAGGTGCTGATTATATAGTACCGGTAGAACATAAACATTGGTGACGTGAGATAATTTGTATAAAGCGATGCACAAGTTTGTATTCAGTTTTGTAGGGTTCGAGTCATGACTTCCCATACATAACACTACAATGTCGTCTTTAGACGCGGATTCCTTAATTCTATCGCAGTATGATAAAATATGGCTTGAATTGGCGTTAGACAGGATAGTCGCGCTCGGCATGTATTCGTTGTTCCATTTCCCGTGTCTGGATTGCAATAAACCTGCTGAAAGTCCACAAATTTGCTCATCCCCAAGTATGTATATATGATGACGCTTATTGTGAAGCCGTGTCTCGTTTTTAGTGACATGATCTTGGTCCGTTTTTATGTCATGTACTTTCGTTTTCTCCATTAAATTAACATTCCGACTTGTTTCTGGTGTTATAGAGACCCTTTTTTGTCCCGAAATTCTATCCAGTAATGGTCTAGAAGTACGTAGTGAGTGGCGTTTCTGTTCCTTACGCTGCTGGCGACTGCTTAGTGGTGTCGACATGTTTTTGTCCCTGTGGATGGTGATATCATCTATGCCAATACTTTTAAACACATTTATTTTGCGTTCGAGCATTTTTATTTGTTTTCCCAGCTCGACTATCTCTCCACATAATTTATCAATTTCCGCATGTGCTATGTTCAAGTCTTCTTGTAACTTACTTATAATTGCTTCCATTTCTATATTTTGTGTGCATTCTTTAAAGGTGTCGGGTAAGCTTAATAAAGTTTTTGTAGATAATTCTGAATCTACGTCGGAATTGTCTGTTAGGCTAGATAGTGAGTAATTGTGGTCTGGCATTGACTGCTTTTTTTTTCGCTGTTTTCGGTCAGTTACGAATCTACCGCTTTCATTCATTATTTAACAGGAATGTCCAGTGAAAATAAATATACAAAAAGCAAATATTATTTTTGCCGCCGAGGTGCGGGATCGAACGCGGACTCTCATGCGTGGTCGTCCAATAGATTACCCTTAGGCCAACTGGCGCTTACGGATGATCGTGAAAATAATGTCCAGTTATGCGTATTCCTGAGTGGGCGTGCCGTTGAAACTGTTGACCTCCATTCTAATTGGTTAAGTGCTCCACACGCTTATCAGCAGTTGTGCTAGTGTGCGTGCATTTTTAAACTTTTCAACGAATCTCACTGTTTTACTTACTGGTATTCCTGTAATTATCGTACTCTTCGTTTAATTTTCTTTACTTGATTATATCCCACAGTCACTAATTAACAGATTGTCACAATATTTAGGCCAAAAAATTCACTACTTTCGCATTTATCGATTTCTTTTTGCGGAGCTAACCGGCAACAAGTCTGCTCTGTTTAAGCGCGCACGCACACCGGTAAAAAAAAAAAAAACCGGTCACGTGCGAATTTGACTCGCCCACCGATGGTTCCGTATTTTATTTAAGATAGCATGCTTGGTAACCGCAAAAGAAGATACTCATTTCAATTTTTAATTTAATTTCTATGCAATAAGGTCCATTTAGACTAGCCTAAACTTCAGTACACATTTTCAAAAATTTTTCACTGGTATTTCTTAAAAACTGTAAATTATAAATTATACCTACGTCAGGAATTTCTCAGTTTTTTCTAGTTACATAGAAAATTAAAAGAGAAGTTGTTTTGAAATTTATATGACATTTGCAATAATCAATTGAAATTTTTCAACCCTCGATTCGATACCTAGTCAATTTTCAATATTTTTTTTATAAAATTGGCTTTTGGTTAAAAATATTTTGAGTCGCCGACGGCTTCGGGGGGACCGACCTATACCTACCATTTTTAAAGAAGTAATTTTTTGCGTTTTTGAAGGCGATTTTAGTATTTTAATACAACATTTATTTTATTGTATACTTTTTGTGATAATAATAAGGTGCTAAATATGTAGTCCCACTTAAAGCTCTACTACGCTATTACTTATTCTGTGGCCGCGGGAAAGTCATAGTCATATTTAAACAATTAAATGTTCTTCGTTATAGTCGCTCTACTATCTTAATCGACATATATATCTTATCATAACCCTTGAAATAGACACCGTTGAGCAGTTCCGTTGGCCATTTGTGGTCTTCATCATCAGTTCCACTTCACCAAATGATACTTTCTGAATGCAAATGCTTGACTTGGTACTAAAAATATTAAAGTCGCTGTATCGTCGTCACAGATTTAGTGACAAGGGGTACCAACAACGGAACTATACTCTATCAAACAAAAAAATAACTTTTAAAATCTGTCTATTAATTGACAGAGAAATCGGTGAACATACATAAAAAAAATTGCATACAGTGGAACATAGAACCTACTCCTTTTTTGAAGTCGGTTGAAAACATGGTCTATTGCTATAACTGACCCGATGAACTCGTAATTATGCCCTTGGTACATTCAACTCACTCACAATCTGAGCTTCCTTCACCTTTGTGGTCTGGTTACAATTTAATCAACCTTAACTGGACTTTGTTTGGCAAAAGGCTTATTTAGGTATTTAATTTAATTTAATGGGACTTAAGAGTCCACCGGGCACGTGGAGGTTAAGCCTGCGGCGGTTATGCCGCGGTCTGTGAGTAAGTACACGAGTACACGTAAGGGCCACTTGCACGAATAATTTAACCCTGGGTTAAGACCCTAACTTGGGTTAGTAAACGTCAGATTCATACGAAAACTGTCATTTTAACTCGAGTTACGCCCACTTGCACGGACCAGAGTTAGCGTCTTAACCCGGGGTTAGGCGGCAAACCACATACAAAAGTAGACTCTTAACTCTGGGTTAAGGGCTAACTCTGGTCCGCGCAAGTCCGCCTTAGGCCCACTTGCGCGGACCGGAGTTAGCCCTTAACCCAGAGTTAAGCGTCTACTTTTGTACGTGGTTTGCCGCCTAACCTCGGGTTAAGACGCTAACTCTGGTCCGCGCAAGTGGGCGTTAGGGCCACTTGCACGCAGAATTTAACCCTGGGTTAAGGCACTAACTCGAGTTAAAATGACAGTTCTCGTATGAATCTGACGTCTACTAACTCGAGTTAGTGTCTTAACCCAGGGTTAAACTTTTCGTGCAAGTGGCCCTAAGAGTGGATTCAAGTTATGGCTCTTGTCATGTATAATTTTGATTTTATTTTCTCTTACACAAATCGCTGTTTAAATACAAAAGTGCCACAAAACAAAAATAGATATAATTTGATTTAAAACTTAAAGTATATAGCATTCCGAATTTAAATGGAACACCAAACACATTTTGATTTGTGGCCCTTTTGTATTTAAGCAACGAAATAGTTAACTTCTTACTATACACACTTCGCCAAACTGCGATACAGTTTGTTATTGAATTTTAAAAACTCTTACAGTGTCTACTTTGTACGGCCTAGTGCAAAAATATGTATCGAAAGAGTCCTCTCATAAATAGGTTAACTACGAAGTTCTTATTCCACTGGAAAAAGGTGCATTGGGACATAATTTTGGTTTTGAGATGATACGTTCCCCCAAGTTTCTACACTTGACTGTAACTACTCGACGTTAATTAAAATGAAAAACTAAAGTAAGTTTGTGCTTAGCTGCCTTTATCAGATAAGCCAAATAAAAGCAAGGGGGATGCCAGTACTCGACCCTAATCGATTCGCCTGCTACCCGTGTCAGACCGCAGCGGGTGGATCGGAGCTTTACAATACTATCCAATATCTTTATTCTCTTGCCAAGAGCCACGTCCTTGACGTGTCTATTTGACACGTAAGATAAACCGTTGCAGATACGGACAGATTATACCGCCGTTTAAGAAATGTCTTGATTGCAAGCAATGCACAACGTTGGCACGACTTTTACACTTAGTTGTATAACTTGTTAGCGGGTCACTAATACACTGTGTTACATTTAATATTTTGTTGATTTGTATAATAGTTATACATATAGTTACTACTAGCTGACTGCAAGTCTTATCACCAAACCGGAACACAACAATGCGAACACAGCTGTTTGGCGGTAGGTTAATGGATAAGATGGATGCCGACGTATTCGCTGATCACTGGCCAACATTATTATAGTAGAGACAGCAGTGAGGGGTTCAAGCGCGCCCAAGACGAAAACAGCTTTATCCCCGAGGAGTGTACTCTACTTTTCTCACCTTTTGCGAGACAATAAAAAAGCGAGTCTACTAAAAACAGCGTTTTATTATAGTAAATTAAAATCAAAAGTGAAAATTGATATTTGATGTTTTCTTCAATTTTGATATATTTATTTAAAACTTTGCAGTTATCACCAATGTATTTATTGCAGCGTCACAATACTCGCGGCTTATGTTTAGTTTCAAATGTGTTCCATTCAGCTTGCCGTGGCCAGCTCGATTTTAGAAAATGTTCGATTTTCAAATTAGGTTCGACGCGGCGGTGGCGGCGGCGCCGCGCCCGGCCTTCGAGTATTAGTTGATCTTTTATTACGAAATTAGACATTAAGGCCATTGTAATAAGAACTATGAAAAGTGAAAATATTACAACCCAGCGGGTTATAATGAGATTCAGTACAACATTACACCCCGGCTAAAGCCAAGGGCTTTAATGATTTGGTTTGCGTAAGGTTTGCATGATATGTAATTTGGCATTGTCGAGCAGGTGGTGTGAAAAAAAAATTACGCCATTGTCTAAAT
This sequence comes from Acleris laterana, assembly GCA_963966035.1. NCBI lineage: Eukaryota > Metazoa > Arthropoda > Insecta > Lepidoptera > Tortricidae > Acleris > Acleris laterana. Next base: position 58,718,378 of record OZ014438.1, on the reverse strand, counting down.
ATATATTTTTTCGACACATTTTTAATTTAGTTTCTAAAGTGTTTAACTTATCTTTTTTTCTTTTCTTTTTGTACACTCACTTTTTTGTGCTAATAATGTAGGTGTTTTGGTAATTACTGTTAACCTATTATTGTAATTGTTAAATAAATAAATAAATAAATAAATAAATAAATACCGTAAAACTACACAACTATGGTCTTAGCTTGTAACAATAGTCCAATTTTTCTCATTACATTATTCTAAAGTATGATACCTTACGGCTATTATTGCTGGGTATATGTACAGTTAAGCCTAAAATCGATTGCTCTAAACTCAAGCTAGAGCTAAAGCTATCATATTTTTAGAATAATGTGATAAGTAAAATTGGACTATTATTGTAGGCCAGGACCATAGTTGTGTAGCTTTACGGTATGATTTTTTTTAGGTTTTTGTTTTAAGGTAAAACCGCAATACTGACGAAATTGTATCGAAAGGAAATAATTACGTAACTTAGGTCATTGTAGCAGTCCACGCTGATACTCGTTGGCAAAGTTATTTTAGCTGATATTGTCGCTCCAAGCTTAGACACGGTTATCAGTCATATAAATATCATAAATAAACTATAACAAAATTGCAAATTAAGAATTGAAAGTATGTTTCATCCCATTGTTTTTTATGGAAGATAAAGAAAATGATCATGTGTGATTAAATTGATTAATAAATTTTATGTTCAAATTTTGTTACATTTATGTTTTGATTTAAGACACGAAACATACTCGTATTCAATATTTAGTATCGGCTTAACTATCGTTGTTTATTCAATTACAGGGCCGGTTCTGTTTGTTTTCGGAGTCTGTTGCGCTTGAAAATAATCCGCGTTGTTATAATACCGACAAAGGCACGCTCCCTTAGCTCGGTTAGGATCAAATATGCTGGTTCTCGTAACAGGCTGCTACCCCATTGCCCGTAGCTGAGTCGTGTCAGCGGACGTGCACTTTAGGCCAAAGAGGTCGAGGGTTCGAAACGGTCTTTAGAAACCATTTGTAAAGTTGCATAGTTTATAAGTAGTACCTAGTTATATTTAATAAACAGTTTGTAGTAACGAATTCTGTATATTTAATACAAGTTCTTTCACCTAAAGTAAAAGCCATAGCTAAGGAGTCGTAGTTCTATTATGGACTAAACCAATATGTGTAAATATATACAGAATGTATATTCATGATCCAGTAAAGTTCCTCCAGGACAATGCTGGGGTCCTAGTGAACAAGGGTACAAGTGTTCTGAAGATCAAGTGAAGAAGGGTTTGAGTCTAGTGTACTCCGTCCTGTGCGTACCTATACAGGTATACTCCGTCCTGTACGTACCTATACAGGTATACTCCGTCCTGTGCGTACCTATACAGGTATACTCCGTCCTGTGCGTACCTATACAGGTATACTCCGTCCTGTGCGTACCTATACAGGTATACTCCGTCCTGTGCGTACCTATACAGGTATACTCCGTCCTGTGCGTACCTATACAGGTATACTCCGTCCTGTGCGTACCTATACAGGTATCCTTTTTTATTACGATTTAAGTCGACTTGTACCCTTTTTCACTAGAACCCCAGCTTATGGTTTCAGAGTCGACATCAATCAATACACGTTCAGACCATCATTAACTATATATACGAAATTCAGCGCGCTCAGCGCCAGAGGTGTTAATGTCCTTACATAGGATACTGCCGCGATGTTGACTGCCCACTTCCCGCCCGATTGTCTCGCTTATCGTTATAATATAATTAACTGTAATAACAAAACTAACTTACAATTAATGATGTGATTAAAAGTTATTTTATTACTATGAAAATATTCCAAAAAATAACTGTGTCCTAGAAATTTGGTTGGGACTACCTACATTAGCTTAGATTTGAATAGTGATAATGATAACTCGATAAGATTAACATTGATAACGTGTCCAAAGAAGACATCTCTACTGACAAGTGATAAGATGTTAGATCGTGCGCAGACCGATTGGGCCATGGCCTGGGCACCGCCTCAAGGCCATCAGGGGACAGTAAAACACAACCGATATGGCCTACCGATGTACCTGCGCAGATCACATTTTTTCGAAGCGCGGGAACCAATCAGCGTTGCGTGCTTGTATTCTGTGCTATTATTGGTTATTTGTGACGCCATTTAGTCGCGCGCCCGCGTGTCATTCAGTCAGTTGTCAAACGTGCGTGAGTGAGATGGAAAAAATAGATTCAATTTAATTTGCACCTTATAACTATTACGTACAAGTCTGATCGTGGGTTTTAATCGTGCATTCGGAAATCTTTGGAATCGTTGTTTGTGTCTGCGCGAACGAAGATTCACGACACGCCATATCGGCTGTGTTCTACTGTACAGTGCTACTATTTACGATACACAAGTTCCTAGGCGAGGGCCGCTATGTATGTACTGCCCGACACAGCACGAGCCCGTCGCGGTGATATCTCTCAAGCAACAAGTTTATTGGTTTGCTATTTATCTACGTCTACGCCTAACGTAAAAAGTGAGGACACCGGATAATTCTCAAAATATGTATCACTGTTTAGCCTTGTCAAGCGAGTTTAGACCTTGCTTCCATTTTCTTGAGTGTACTGCGGGCCCATATTTCATCTTTTGACGGACAGGCACCGTTTGCTAATGACACTGACTTAGTGCCCGGCTTACTCATATCCATACAAAATGGGACTGATATTGATTTTTTGGCACTGAACGAGTTCACAATTCCAAGTGTGTAATGCACAGCCATAAAGGCCACTCCGCGTGACCTGTCCAGGCTGGCTGAGTAACAAACGAGTAGTATTGGTAGTTTTATATGACCTACTCTTTCGTTAGGAGGAGCGGGATGCAGGCCTGCTGTGCCGGCCCTCCTGAAAATAGACGACTATTCGAAAATTTGTTATATTACTGGAACGATAGTATTTAGGGTTGGGTTGCTACAAAGGCAAAGGTGCATCAAGGAGTTTGGACGTGTGATGTGATGAGTTATACGACGTCCAACATCCTTGATGCAACTCAACATAGTTTAAAACACAAACACTATTAAAATAGAAACATGTCTGCAATTTGGGTTTTTTGCACTTTGGGTTTGCTATTTCTTCACTTTGAATTAAAAAACTTATAGTACAAAAACCAAAAATCAGGGGTATTTTACGTTTCATATTTTCATGGCGCTAAGCGGATTCTTACCGCGGTTGAGTGCTTTTACGAGTTCCCGTTATTTAGAACCCGGTGGTAAGAACCCGTTTAATATTTTAGTACCTACCATAAATAAATAACTGCAATAGATTTCTTATATTTTATAGTACAAAGTGCGAACATAGGAGTAAATACAAAAGTGTGTTCAAAAATAAGGCCCCAGAATTTGATTATAGTTTCTAACAGCTACATGTACTAGAGTTTAACGGGCTACAGTTAGCTGGTTGCGTAACCAGGGCGGCCTAGTTTTCAACAATTACTTACTCATGTTGGTAGGTGCACCGAGTACTTCGTGAGAGATCAAGACCCCTCCCCGAGTCACTGCGGGCAACTTAGATTGCAGCAAACAACAAAAAACTAATCAGTTTAAGTATATCTTAGAATTAATTGTTACGAGTGAAATGTTCTAATAATCAAGTTCGCGGACCTTAAGTATCAATTTTGAAATCTAAAACAGTCATGCCGTTCAAATACCTACTCGTACTATGTAGTGCAGAGCTGCTGTCGACCACTGTCACGCTGCAGGTACCGTGCTCTTACACCAGCTATTGACACTCTTACTCCTCTCTTTATCCACAACAGCGTTGGTTCCTTAGGCAATGTCGTTGCCATATGACATCGTCAAGTCGAAGTCTTAATCCTCGCTGAGTCACTGTAATAAGACTGTATTATCATTCACGTTTTGAGCTGAGTAGTAATTCAAATGTATTTACAAAGACATGTCAACCCGCAATTTTATAAGTGAGCATAATAATATGCGTGTGTCCTTAAGGATGGTAACAATTACGTAAGTAATCCTATTGTAAAGAACCTCCACCGGGTATACAAATCTTTAAACTAGTACAGTGTTTCTATTTTCTTAATGTAGTTCGGCAATCTACGTTTTTGTATGAAACACGAGTGACGGATATACTGTCAGTTGCGAGTGCAAGGGTGATAGCGAAAGCCCGCCGAACGCTATTAAAAAGCCGAGAGTACTGTAACTCTTTTTTTTTTAGGAATTTATTATCTCAACATTTTAACGAAATAAGTAAAGATTCATAATTACGGAACCTTATTACATTGACGAGTAATAACTCACCACGCGCTTCTGTCAAGTTGGTCTACGCAAAAACCCTTTAAAGACGATGAAACCCACCATCGTGCCCTAAAACGAACGGTAAGCTTGACTGTTACATGTCACAGTAGGGCCTGTAACAGAGAGTAATAATCTAATAGAGTTTAGCACATTGGCTATCTGAATGCTCGAGTAAATCAACAAGTCTATCAGCAACGTAACGATATTGTTTTTTGGGAGACAATACAATATACTTACTTCGTTTAATTATTCACTACATGTTGTATTTCTACTACTTATTATAATATCCTGTGCCACAGGTCCTTTGCAGAATAAAATCCCTATATGTATTATTATTATATTACTTATTTTTGGGTTACTTTTAATGATTTACTAGCTAAAATCCTTTTAAAGGGGATTATTGACTGGCGCTGCATTGGTTTCCAGTGTTCACAGTTGCTTTTATTGGGCCATTTGTATTCACTTAACACATTCAGTAAATAACTCAACATTTAGTTAATTGTGTATGTGAGCTGGCTGAATGTGTCAAGTCGCATGTCGTGTGCGCGTGCGCCGGGACCGCGTGGGACATAGCTAATAGAGAAGGAGGGCTGTCTCGTTATGATAAAACAATAATTACAAATATGAGGCAAAGTTCCTTTTTCTTCTCTAATTTCTATGACAGGGATTTCGTCTTATAGTGCGTTTTAGGTTTCAATGAGTTCACAAGGCGAGGTAAGAGCGACACTAGGCTTCACTGAATGTGACCGCTGTAAAAAATCTTCAGTAAGTACCTAAAAGTTACATTTGTCGTCGGAATAGTCGCTTTTGCAGGAGAGCATACCTACTTTAGGATCTCATTGCAGCCTTTTATGTTGCGTTAAAATTAAAGCCAAGCAAGTTTCTAACCGTATTTTTGAGTGATTACGGGGTACATCTTCCAATGACGGTTATTGGCATTACGACGCCAAACCGTGTTTATAATGGGTGGTTTTATGTGCTTATTTTGGGCGGGTGTTGTGAAGTAAGCTGAAAATTAAATCAACTAGCATTTAATATACTTAATTAAGACACAGTTCGACTTCGGTCTAGGTACCTAATATACACGGCGGGGCCTGTAACTAGAGCAAAAATTAAAAATGTACATTCTTCTCCTCAAACTACGCAACGTTTGTTTGACGACTTTGAAAAAAAACTTGCGGTTTGAATTTTATTACATTTTAAAGTTAATTCGAACACGCAATGTACTATGAAATTGATTATGTCTGTAGAGTGACTAGACTGACAGGCGATGTCAATTAGACGGAGTTTTAAGTACATTGAAAATACTATTTACTTTGTTTGAAAAAAGAACAATCTAAAAACTTTATGATTTTAAAAACTTGCTAAACAAAAGTTGTCTAGTTTGAGGAGTAGAATCTACGTTTTAATTTTTTGCTTTAGTTACTCGTACAGGCCCCACCCTGTAGATGGCAGACTTCTAACGACACCAGTCCCTTATTTCACCATCTTTTTATTGATAAGTGACAGGTGAAAAGTTCATACACTGATACAACACAGACTTTCATATATTTAAGCTTAAGCTATGCCATGTGCACTGAAATGTAACCTGTCGCCTGTCATTGTCAGGTTGGTGAAATAGGGGGCTGGTCGTATCAAAAATATGCATCGTCAGTGACATTTCGTCATCTTCACTTAGTCCATGTTGAATTGTGCCTCTGTAAGCTAAAAAAAATGAATTAAGGATAAGTGGCCTCTACCGTATGACCGTAGGTATTAGGGTTTGCAATATTCGTTGGTTTTTAATATTCGAATAATATGAATAGTTCGATTTCCGATATTCGAATATTCGAATTTTTCGGATAATTTGAATATTTATTGAAACAAAACGAATTAATGGTTTAATGTTGTAAAATCAAATAAATAGGCTTTAAATATTTAAAAAAAATAGCATTCCGTGGTCAAATTGAATATTATTAGTTATTAATATAGCAAGTAGCAGGAAGCGAGCGACCCAACTAGCTACGTCACTCAACTCACTCACTGCTCGTTATTGTAATATATTTTTTTGAGCTAAATTTGTTTTTTTGGGAATGTTAACTTGTAGATACGATTAACTTTAATTAAGTAAAACAACATAAAATAATATAAAAACCATAACACAATAACTGAAAAAGAAAACTATAATTAAATAAAACTAACTCTAAATATATAAATTACCTAACTAAAACATTAAATCTAAGAATGGCCCCTGCGGCATTGTACCAAAGATGCTGGCAGCATTTCCTCACTGGATGGTTAAACTTATACGTTGAGCGAGGAAACTGCCAGCTCTTCGGTCTCCCGTGACGTGACGTCAATGAGCCTCTTCGAAACTTCTTTGAAGAGGCTTCGAGCGCTAGGACCCCACGGACCAAGGGTCTCGACACCGATTGGAATAAACATATTTCTGGGCCGAGACCACTATATTTTACTACCTTCATGCTTTCGGCCGCTTCAGCTGCCGCACCAGCCCTATTAGAGGTCCGGTGGAGATGTGATGGGGCTAGCGTGTTTACACAGGTTGCATCCCACACTAGCACCCGTCCCATATTCCACGGGACCAAGGTCATTCCGTCAGGTCTCTTGCCATCATTTCTAGAAATGCCTGTCGGCTCTAAAAGAGCCGGGACCTTTATTGAGGCAAGAGACCGACGAATGATGTCGTTGAGTGCGGTGTGTCTGGAAAAGCGGCCAGCACTTCTCTGGCAAGAAAGTCCGTGATGTCCTAGCCGATCTACGTCACTTCCGCAGGGGCAGCGATGTGGAGCGCAGACCGGGACCACAAGGCGAAGGCAAACTGAAAGTCGGAGTGTGTTAGGGTCTAGGAAAGTTCCAGTGCTTGGCGAGGGATGAGCTTGAAGCCAGTATCCAGCCTCCCTTGTACCGACTGCTAAAATTCTAGCACGATCCGCTGCGCAGCACTGGCTAAGAAGGGAATCAACAGTCAATTTGGGAATTAGTTTTAAAACTCATGTTGTCTCATGTTATAATATTTGCATTCCAGTTTAATATTTGCTTGCATTTCTCAGTAGGTATGAAAAAAAAGCTGATTCCAGCGTTCTATTAAAAGTGGGGAACTATTTCAATCCTTTTTAGTACTATTCAAAATATCCGAATTATTCGAATAAGTAACACTGCCGTATTCGAATTTAATTTGTGTCGGATATTCGAATAATATGAATATTCGAATATTCGAATTGCAAACCCTAGTAGGTATGTATCAGATCTTCCTAGTGCTTAATAATATTAATTTATATGTATAAAAAGCACAGTAGAATTACTTATCCTAGTCATTTTTACTAGAAGCGGTGGTCGTTCTGTAAGTACGCAGCCTACTTCACAAATTACATATTATATATTACTAGCGACCCGCCCTCGCTTCGCTTCGGTTTATGTGAGTTTTCTGTAATACCCGTACGTAAAACAAAGTTTATTATACATGAAAACCTTCCTCTTGAATTATCCTATCTATTAAAAAAAACCGCATCAAAATCCGTTGCGTAGTTTTAAAGATCTAAGCATACATAGGGACAGACAGCGGGAAGCGACTTTGTTTTATAATATGTAGTGACTTGTATATCGGGGTAAGATTGTTAATTAACTGGTGCCTACAGTATCAAGAAGGTCCTGAGCTGCAAGTTCCAAGATGTTTTTGACATTCGTTTGTGCATCCTTCAGAGCGCCCCGACGAAGGCCACGCGGCAAGTATTACTTACCTATCATTTGTTTTGTCTTAGGAAAGTAGACAGAGTGAGACTACGCAAGACCCCACAAGGTCCATGAGGTTGCTTCTTCTCTCTCGGCTCCGTACACATTTAGTGTTTTTATTTGCTTTATCTTTAATACTGTGGTGTTTGTTGTACAGTTACCAGTAATAGTAAACACTGCGCTATATCTCTATTAATAAAGACGTGTGAGATATTTTTGAGCCTCATGGCGGAAAATGTCTTATTGCTAGTGACTGTACAAGTGTACATTCACGGGACCTACCAAGGCGTCTATTCCAATTTGTTTTACATATCTTGCGTCTTTATCATAATCATATTTCAATGGTTGACATTGCTATCAAATGAATAAATGGTACCGTCACGAAGTCACGAACGTCGATCTTTCGTTTATAATGTATTTTTAAATTGTACATAAGTACAACAGTGAATTGGATACATATGTACTGGGGGGTTATTATGACATAGTTATGCAATTCTGTTTACGCTGAGAGAAAAGGACAGAGCTATATAACTGCCATAGCTCTGTCCCTTACACTCACCGTAAAATGAACTGCATAGGTATGTCATAATAATCCCTCTGAACTAATTATTTAACTGGTAATTATAAAAATAAATAAATTAATATACTTACCGTAAAAAATAACCAGCCAATTACTATAACTAACGTCTAGAAGTTAACGCAAATAAAAATGTAAGGTGTATTTTGTAATGAGAGTCGATCCGGCCCCACAACCTCCTAAAAGGCCCACAAGATGCCCCGTCGCTGGCGGGCGAGTGGAGCCAGCGCATCCAACAGAAGCGCAATACAATAAATCCTAAATCCAAACATCAATCATCATCATCATCTGTACATCAGTATTTGACGAGACGGTAAGTGTAGTCGGTGTTAGTTCCTACGCCGCCAGCTGTCCCGGTCCGATCTCCGCATCTCCAGTTTATTTATTGACTTTATTTTACTTTTTTACTTAATCTTAATTAACTAAGACGCATACATACGCGCTGTATTTAAACTTATCTACTTAATTAGAATTTTGTTTTTTTGACAGTTTATCAAGTCCCAGATAGACGTGCGAGTAAGTTCGCGTACTTAAAGTTCGACGACCTTTTTCGCCCGTGTTTACCTTTAGCAGTTCGCGTACTTAGTGTGACACATGGGCAAGTAAGGTCGCCGAGCCATAATTACGGCGTACTTACTCGATCGTCTATCACCCCTTAGGTATTATTAAGTAAATTAAAAGACAAGTCATAATCTGTAATTCGAAATTAGTCATAACGTCATAAGATGCGTGCAATCAACTGTGCCGTTTTAACTAAGCCAGTCTTGGTCAGAGTTAAGCTGTACAAATAAAAGCCGCTAGGAAATAGTAAGCGGGCCGAGCTCAGTGAAGGCCTCCGAGTGTTCCGTTCCGACGCCGTTACTACAAACACAAAAACCTTTTCAAAGAATAACAAGTATGAACTAACCCTCTATTTAGGTACAGTTATTTGGTCCTGTCTTAGATGATTTTAGGCGCCTGTATCTTAAGAACCAATCAAGTCGACTTTACTGTGACAGATTTCTTTTTAAATATGTGATGACTGATGAGCTTTCATTTGAAAAAAAAATCAGAATTTAGATATAATCTGTAGTTTTGGCGCGGTTGGGAGTTCCATAGAATCTAAACGTTCTACTAAGTCTAAGGCCCGTATTAATAAACTCATCTTGGCTGAGATGCACGTCACAAGATACGTCAAAGTAAACGTCAAACCATAGAACACTGTCATTTTTGACACATCTCGAGACGAGCATTAGAGTTGAGATTAGTTTATTAATACGGGCCTAAAACGTAAGGTGCAAAGTAAAAAAAAACACTTCTCATGCTCTTAAAATGTTACTTTAGTCTCTGCACATCGTGACTAAAGCTCCTTATTAATCTTTAGGAATTAAAGTACTTTTTTTTAAATTTACTTTGGGAACCCCTTTACAACCAATCAAGGTGTTTATGTATGAATGGAGGATTATCGCCATTTTCAGTGATTGTGTAAAGACAATTTTGGCGCGTGGAAATATCCTCGAAATTACCACTGTGCAAAAATATTAAACAAATCGATTTAGTTTCGTGAAACATGATTAATGATTACGAACATGAATCAATTTAATTATACAGGGTGTCCCAAAATCGGTAACCCACATTGACACCGGAGGTAGGTCAGCTTAAGAGGTACCGGACCAGCCTGACATGACCTTAGTAAAATGTGCACGGTTTTCGAGTTATTGCCAAATTAAAGAATGTTCACCTTTTTTAATACTGTTTGTGCCAGGATTTAGTCGGATAGCTCTCGAAGTTATATTTTTTTACATGTAGGGAGGCAGGGATCGTTAATTAAGATATTAGAAGTGTTATTTTGTCAATAACTAATGTAAATGTATGAAAAATATTGAATTAGTCTCGATTTAAATTTTCAGTAAATCATTAATTTCAACTTTTGTCACCTACCGTGTTTTATTTTTACTAGAAACGATGAATTCATTTTATTATGCGTGGTCCAATTAGTTTTACAATAGTTTTCAAGTTTGAGCCTGTTGGCTAAATATGCAAGAAATTAAACCGTCACTTTACAAAAAAAAAAAATTTAAGGAACTTTGTTATTATCAATATTTTAATTTTGTATAGCGCGTCGTTTTTTTTCCTTGCATTCAAAATGAAAAGTAGAGTGTTTATAATGCGAGACTACCTAAACAACCATAATGACACACGAACTATAAACATCTCGTGTCATTATGGCTTGTTTTAGTCCGCTGTTCAACAATCTACTATTACCCTGGTTTTACAAGTAGGTACGCATGGTATACAAAAAAATATTTTTTACTTATTTCATCACTGATCTTATAGTGCGCGGTAAAAATGTCCATATGTGTACAAAAATATCAGTTTTGTAACGTTTTTAGATTCTGAGAAAAGTGAGTGTGACATACTTACAGACGGACATGGCGAAACTATAAGGGTTAAAAAGCGGTCGTGTCTTACACATAGCGTACCTTGATAATCAAACAGTCACTAAACAAAATATATAAGAGTTCGAATAATGACAATATTGCCATCAAAATGAAGTTGGATTTCAAATAAAGCATTTTTTTGTTTAGTGACGGTATGATTATAAAGGTGCGATAGGTGGATCAAAGGGCCTGAAATTTTTCGTTTTGATAAAAAAACCAACATTTTTTACGTACGCATTAAACAAAAAATAAAATAGTTATATCTAAAAAATATTTATTACTATTAGTCAATATAGTAAATACCTATCCAACTTTGTTTATATAAAGTACTAGCTTCTGCCCACAACTTTGTCCGCGTTAATTTGATTATCGTTATGCCCTGGCCTGGGGAACTTTTAAATTTTCCGGAGTGTTTAGAGCCTTTGTGCTAATAATCCAGGGTATACGCTATCTCCATTCCAAATTTCATCAAAATCCGTCCAGCCGCTGCAGCGCGAAGACGTAACAAAGTAACACACACGCGCAAACTTTGGCATTTAAGTATAATATTAGCTGTGATATTAGTAAGATATACTCGGATACTTCTTCGTCCTTTTGTTCAGACGGCCAGTTACGTTAATTAAATTATTTAAATTAATAATAATGAGAAATTTAATGTTTCCACGTAAGTATGTTTAGACATATTATGTATACTCGTACCTAATGTCGCCTGAAAACAATTATACTAAATAAATACCTAAACCTCAACGGTAATGAAATAGTTAAAACAATGCCATTGTAGTAACAAAACCCAAGAAAATAGCTACAGGGTCAAATTCGGTTTAGTGTTCTTTAGTTTCAAGTACCTAACCTAATATATATCTAGGTATGTATATGTCTGTATAGTATACCTACATACATTTATTAAGGTCAAATTCTTGTAAAATTTAGGTCAATACTTAAAATTAGACAACATTGATCCGAATTAGCCCTTACTTATATTACAATTATAAACTTAGGCCAACATTAAATAATAAGTACTTATCTCGATTTTTTTTATTGTAACTCCCCTACACGTAACGTGGTGTGTTTTTACCTAGCCTAGCTCAGAGACCACAACTACTAGAAAGCTGTAATTTGTCATGAATATACATATTAGTCACGCCAACAAAGTGGTATAATAAAATTTTGAAAAAAATATAATTTTATGAACCTTCCCTACACGTAACGTGGGGATGTATTTTTTTCTCGTCTACCCCAAAGTGTGGGATGTCGTTGGATAGGTCTTTCAAAAATATTGGCGGTTTGTCTAAACAGTTTTTCCATTAAGGGATCCGTTTAAGAAATATGAAGCTTTAAAGGGCTAACTTTTATTAGAGTCAAGTGGAACTATGTATAAGAGAATCATTGGACAAGACAGAGCGAGCGAGCCATCATTGTTCGGGCAACGCCGATAGGATGGCCTGTCACATTAAGTTTTCCCTACATTTCGCTTTGACACATTGTTCACGTAGCGTGACACTAAAGAGAATCTGTCAGTTTTGTTGCGAGTTTCTCTGCGCTGAGCCACTTATTGGTTTTGTTACTTATTTAAGATACATCGTAATTTCAGTCAGCTAGAAAATTCCAATGTACTGAATATCTACAGATATGATGAAACTGTATCGATTTAAATATTTCCTGAACGGTCCCCCGAATGTAAATATTGATAATCACATGTTCAAAATGTTTTTAAGCGGGCGGAGCTGTTGCGTCTGAGGGGCTATTGTAACTTCTCATACTAATTTTAAAAGTAGAAAACGTCTTTATATGAAAAGTTACAATACCCCCTCAGGCTCAATAGCCCCGCTTAACCTTATGTTATGACAAATTTCTATTAGTAAATAAAGTAAGTAACTACTCGTAAGGCTGAGGTAGGTACAATGGTTAGGTCCTGGTCGAAAACGACTTGTTGTAAAAAACATGTTCTAACGCTTATGGGTTACTACTAGCTTCTGCCCGCCACTTCATCCGCGTAGATTTCGATTATCTTTATTCCCTTGGGTATATTAAAATTTTCCGGGATAAAAAGTAGCCTATGTGTTAATCAAGTGTATAAGCTATCTCCATTCCAAATTTCATCCTAATCCGTCCAGTCGTTGCATCGCAACTGAAGAATGAAAATGAAGAAGTACGAGGGTGCATTGAAAAGTTCTGAGCCTAAGGTTGTATATAATAAAAAAAAAACAAATAAATACTGGCAGGTAAAAGTGCCATATTTAGTCGCCATTATGCACTATCTTTTGTTTTTTTCTTGTCACAATTTTGCATTTTATGCTGGAACTGCTACATAAGGTCACTGATTTTTCAAGTAATGGATAAAATTGAGCACCGTTCTGTCATAAAATATTTGCAAAAGAAGGGGTTAACACCAAAACAAATATTTGAAGATATGAACAAAACATTAGGGCAATCTGCTCCATCGTATGCTACCATAAAAAGATGGGTAGCTGATTTCAAACGTGGCCGGGAGACTGTTCAAGACGAGCCTAGGAGTGGGCGGCCGTTGACGCCTACTACGGATGAAAATGTCAATAAAATATTAGATGCGATAATGAAGGATAGGCGATTGAAGATTGTGGAGATAGCGGAAGCAATGGGTATTTCTTATGAGCGGGCACAGAACATCATCACCGATGTTCTTGGATTTTCTAAGGTGTCAGCCAGGTGGGTGCCTAGACTGCTTTCAGTCGAGAACAAACGAGTACTGGTTACAATTTCCCAAGATTGTTTGGACATGTTTCAACGTGACCCCGAAGATTTTCTCAATCGTTTTATAACTATGGACGAGACATGGGTCCACCACAGTACACCAGAATCGAAAGAACAATCCAGGCAATGGAAAAGACCAGGTTCACCACCACCCAAAAAACCCAAGGTCATTTTGTCAGCTAATAAGGTAATGGCCTCGGTTTTCTGGGATTGCAGGGGGGTTATCATGATAGACTATCTCGAAAAGGGCAAAACAATAAATTCAGAGTACTATTGTGCTCTTTTACGTCGTCTGCGAGAGGAAATTAAAATAAAGAGACCTGGAATGCTGTCGAAAAAAGTATTGTTTCACCAAGACAACGCTCGCGTTCACACTTCGGCGAAATCAATGGCACAAATACATGATTGTGGATTTGAAGTGCTGCCGCATCCCCCTTACTCGCCGGATCTAGCTCCTTCCGATTATCATCTCTTCCCAAACCTCAAAAAACACTTGGGAGGACAAAGATTTTCGACTAATATGGAGGTACAAGAAGCAGTAGACTCATATTTTAACGACCTCAGAGATTCTTTTTTTTTTGATGGGATAATGAAGTTGGAGGCGAGGTGGACTAAGTGCATTGACCTTCATGGAGACTATGTCGAAAAATAAAATTGTTATAAAAAGTGAGCCAGTTAGTTTTTTTTACCAGGCTCAGAACTTTTCAATCCACCCTCGTAACAAACACACACACACACAAACTTTCGCATTTATAATATTAAGTAGGATAAGGGGTTGTCATTTTCACAAGAAGAAAGTAATATCGATAATCATAGTAATGAATGGTAATAATATTACCTTTTCATTGTTTATTAGAATCTTCTTTCTGAAGATTGAAAATTTCCGAGTTTTTTTTATAAACACAACATTACCTACCAGAAATGTCCCAAACTTACTGACAACACCTGCCCTAATGTGCCGACGCTGTAATGAACCCTAAATAAGAAGCTCGCTATTGTTTTGTACTGAGTCACAATATCTCGATATTTACACTGAATAAGAATACTACGTTTTTTTATATACCAAATGGTGTAGTACACCAATAATGAACACCTGCCGCTACACAAACAGCTCATGTTCACCCGTCGAGTTAGCGCGTCAGGAACGAGGCATATGAAATACAGTATGAGTAGCCGTTGAATTTATTAAAAATGCAAGCATCGCTGATTCTAGTTGCGTACGAAATACCATTTAGTTATGTCTCTAATTCAAGAACTAACGCGACGAAGACAAACATCAGTTCAAATATACGAGTAGGTGCTATGCGGAGTGAAATTTTGAGAAAATTTGAACTTTTGTTTTAAACATTGAATTCCAAAAAAGTACAATGTTGATTTATTTTTTGTTTAACAAGACCATCTGTAAATAATTACAACAAATTTCATGGAAGCAGGATTTTTTTCACAATAAAGTTGCGACCGCACCGCACCTTAGCGGTACGTCTAAAACGGCGCCATGTTGTTACTATGACCCCATCTTTTGTTTACGCAATGACACCGTATTTTACGCGGCGGCCGCACCTTACTTAATTAAGGGAAACCGAGAAAAAATGCGTCACGAAAGTGTTTGTAATTTCATCGATACACATTCCCTCTGGTCGAATGCGAAGGTGTCGGTGAGCATTTTACAGAAAATATTGAGAATTCAAGCACAGTTTATAGTATTTTAGCATCCTACTCAGTCAGTAAAACGACTACAAGAAAGCCCGGTTCTGGAAGACTATCCAGTTTAAGCCACACAAATATACTCGTAGTAACATGAAGTCGCTACAAACTTAGAAGCGATTCTAAAATCTATCCGATATAATTTTACAAGTATTGAGTTTCTGACCAGGTCTGTTGCCATTTCGGCTGCGTGGGCGCATGGCATGGATCAATCTCTTTATGGGGGCATGACATCATTAAATGTAACAGAGAGTCTTAAAACTGTTCCTATGAGGAAATCTTTAAATTATGAGTAAGTAGATATTTAATTTTATGAATACCGTTTCTTTTGTTTATTTTTGACGTTTAGCAGATGAAAATAAGAAAAAACCTACACTCTCGTATTTAATATAATGCGCTTACTATGATGAGAATATGATATGAATTATCTGTAATGGGCTGCTTTGAAATAATTTCTTATGACTCGGAGTAAGTAAATAACTAAAACTTTTATTTACAACAATAACACACAAACAAAATGAAAAGAAATAACAATAAAAATTAAGAAAAAGAGACGACATGTGCTAGTGTTGCGAAACGGTCCCAACTCAGCATGTGCTGGCTGTGAAGCCAACGCTGGTCTTCCGTTGGGATATAGTATAAATAGAGAAGTAGATCGTCTTCAAACAAAGGTACATCGCGCGGCTTGCAAGTGTGCGTTACGCCGTCCGTACGGCGGTGGGTGGGGCGACAACGGACGGGCGGACGAACGAGCGAAATCGCAGCGGCGAGTTTAAGTAGTCCCGTCAGAGCGAACAAAACCAATTTTAGCGCGTGCGTTTTCCATTTAGCAGCATGGCTTCTGTCATGGCTTGTGAATGCACGCGCTTAAATTTGTTTTGTTCTCTTTGACGGGACTACTTAAACTCGCCCCTGCGATTTCGCTCGTTCGTCCGACCGTCCCTTGTTTTTGAGAGAATAACACCCGAGACTAAAGAGGCAAAATCAGGGATTGTAACCGGTTACAAATAAACCGGTATTCATTTAGGTTAAACCGGTTAATAATTTAGGTTACGTTCGAACGAAATGATTTGGGAACGTTATTTCGAAGCGCTCCCTAACCGGTTACTCTGTGTTTCGATACGGGATGAATGACCGCTGTCGCGCGTCGAGGCGCTGCTGGTGGCTGCGCTATCAATCTAATACCATAGCAAACCAATCCTGTCTCCTTAAACGAGCGGTCATTCACCCCCCACACGGAGGAACCGCTCTCTAACCGGTAAATTGATTTCGTTCCCTGTTTACGCTCCGACATAGAGATACCGGTTAGAGCGGTTCTTGCGAGCGTAACCTTTATTATGGGTTAGGCTCTCAAAGTGCGGCTCTAACCGGTACGGAAAATAAACCGGTTTTCAATCCCTGGGCAAAATAATATTAACTTATTCGACAAAATACGACACTCCATCTGGGGCTCTATTGATTGATTTATCTCATCTTGCTTCTATATTGTAAAGATTGTTGGTGTTGTTTTGGCTCTTATTTTTAAAACGGTGAGTGTTCCGGTACTATAACGTCAAGAATACGGTTAGGTATGATACATTTTGAATAGAGCCCCAGTAATGTCAAATTGGAAGAATCTGTAATTTAGCCAACGCCATTACCGTAACCAGTGGAAACGACTGCAAGCTCTAAACCTTATTGAGATTCAAGAAATCGAATTTATAAGCTTTTCTTTTACCATGCCAAATTGTACCTATTGTAAGGAAAAATGCAATAAGTATGTAGGTACTTCAGTGTAAAAAGTTTTGCTTAGTTTATAACAGGCAGTATTTATTGTAAGCACCTTATAGCCTCTGTTTATATTCAACCAGACTGTACCGATACCGTTTTAACACCGTCGATTCAATGACGCCTCCCAAACCGGAACAGCGGTTGTAACTTATATTTTAGGTTTGGACTTTCTCTTTGTGCGCAAAGCCGAGCGTACGGCGTGCCTACAACGTACAACTAGTAGCGTTCGAACCATGTTCGAACAGATCCCAGTAGTGTTACTACACTGCATAATATAAGTGCTCGTCAGGGGTCGCTAGTCAAACTTGGTAAACATTGAAAACAAGTATGTGTTTATCAACCACGGAACAATGGGTGGAAGTCGGACCTTTGGAAGGCGTATATGAGGCCGAAGCTAACATGCAGGGGCCCTTTGGACACATTAATTCAAGTAGTAAAGTGGGACTATTTTAGAAGGATGGAAAATTAATACGACGCAAAAAGGATGAAATCATATGGAATGGTGAATTAATTGATGTCAAACTATGACGCAGACAGAGTCGCCAGCTCTATGGAATGGGCCCCCCAAAATAGCTGCATATACACACGGAGCAGCAGAAGAGCATCCGTTCCAGAAGGGCTAAGGGTGAAGAGGTGCTTCTGACTTCAAACGACCGTAAAATGCCCGCTCACCACTTATGCAACACATTCGCCCTTCGAACATATAACTCTCGCAAGCCCACTCTGATTAGCCAATAAAGGCAAGCCAGAGGTGAGGGTGTTCCTCGTCATAGTGGCACTCCAACCAGCCGGTGAAGGTAAGCGGACGGTGAGGAACGAGGCCTTCCCTCGGCAGCACACAGGTTCGAGGTGTCGCTACACACAAACAGCCCGCCACGGGCTGCCCTGCGGTGACTGATTGCGTGAGCCGTGCACTAGACGGGCTACCTATCTGATGGAAAGAGGACACCGTCGCTCTTAGACACAGCCACGCTGGAGTGGAGACACGCCCAAGAGGCAGCGCTTTCAATGCCATTTTCCACATTTTAAGTTCATCCAAAAACATTATACCTACTGCTTAGTATGTACAAAATGTATAATTATATCAACGGGCCTAGTATGGCTGCGTCTATATCGCGTGTCAACTGTGGATAAAGCTTTCGTCACTTTTTGACACGTGTACTTGTTTACCTGTCAGAAGGTGACGGAGGCCTCATCCAAAATGTATGACGCGATAAACGCAGCCATGTGACGCCCCCTGGTGTTTTATGAGTGATAAGATGTTCGCAGTCCACATTGATCCCATCAGGCTGTGGCATGAGCTTCCTTTTCAGTCTTATTACAATCCGAAAGAAGAAATGTGGTAGTTAGGTATGTAGGAGTATGTGTGCAGGCTGCTTATCTAACTATACTTATGTTAAAAATGAATCGTGTAAAGAAGTTACAATCATTATAGGTATTGATGGTTTTATTTGTCTCGACTACTGATTCGATTTTTCTTTACCTACTGTACGTTATTACTCGTAAAGAGTGACAACTAAACTTTAAAATAACATGCTAACAAAAGTATTGATGACTTAAAGAAGGTAATAATTATTTTAGAAAACGATTTTTTTTATGTATCTAACGGTGTAAGCTTTACCTTTAAATACTCTTCTCAAAAGACGTTTTTCTCTTTTTTTACCTCTGCGCAAAATAAAAATAATGTTCAAGCGTGATACATGTTAAAAAAACATGACCTAGGTATAAGATAACGAAGTTTTTGTTTCGAATCGTGTGTTAAAGTTTAACAATTTCAAAGAGAAAATAATCAAGTTTAATTTAATATCCAAAGAACAGATACATATTTGTTATGGTTATTGGGATCCACATCGCGGAGCACTGCCGACTTCAGCGTGTGTGGTCTCTTGAATGATTTTGTTCGTCAATACTCGTAATACGCATTCGACACCTCGTTTGAAATAAAATTAAGAAATAAAAGGAAACTCTTTTTCTTTTTAACCGAATTTAAGGAAATTGAGCTTATTAAGTCGACACACGCGTATTTACGTATCTTTATCTTCTTTGCATGGCATAAAATGAAGTCTCTTCTGGATAATTTAAACTAAGTAACTCAACAGAATTTGATGCAGTTTTCAGCAATAGATAGATAATTCAAGAGGAATGTTTATACAGGTTAATAGATTCTGGTTTATGTACCTACAGGTGTTACAGAAAATTCACATTAACCGAAGCGAAGCGAGGGCGGGTCGCTAGATACTCCTAAGGTACTTACTGTATCTTAGGAGTAATAATCGTTTGAAACGAATTTTAGGAAAGTTGCAATTTTTTTGACGCCGAGTAAGGTAAACGTACGCTTTGCCGAATCTGCCGTATCACCGAATTTCTTCTTTTTCAAGCTATTAGTCTAGTACTTACAGTTGATAATACGTTGTAATATTTTTTTCCGCTAGCTAGATACCTATCCCTTCCACTACGCGGCAAAGCCGGCCATTTGCTGTCTCAGTCGGGACGCAACAATCGATCAAGTCGGTGGATCGCCGTTTTGTAGGGGAATCCTTGTGAAAATCGTTAAGAAATCGCGTATACTTCTTAAGGTCATAAAACCGTTTTAGGTTACCTTTGTGTTTGAAAATGTGGTTTTTCTGTGTTGTTATTTAATCAGTTTTTGTGTTCTGACAAATGAAGTGAATTTAGTGCAGTCATATTTATAGAAATTAGCAAAAATGTGAATTCGGTGATGAGTTAACCCTTATTTTGACTGGAAGGTTTTACCGAACAACGTTCGGAATCAGGGAAAGCGTATGTTTTTTTAATTATTTATGGTTGGTCATGACTTACTTATATAATCTACTTTGCTTTTGGAATAACTAGAAGTATTCCAAATTTACTGAGTAATTGCCGAACATCAATAAATTAGACATTTTTTGAAAAACTTAGTTGGAAATTTATAACTTTTACGACTTTTTGACATAAAAATAAGCTTATTGGCAAGGGTATTTAATTTTTTTTATTATATATACCTTTTAAGCAATAGTAGCAAAAACGATATGTATTCATGGTTACATAATAGTTCTATTTGTTAGTAATAGTGTCAGATTTGTAATTATATCGATACTTTTACGTCTAAACACTATTTGTTAAATGTGTTCGCTCGATAGGTTCCACATATTTTGGGTTGTCCAATTCACCGAAAGGCGTTCGGTGATTAGTACCCATGGTCTCTGCTACCGAATCCATATCTGCCTCAGCCAAAATACAGAACAAAGTTAATTTTTTTTTTTTTTATGGCATAGGGAAGACAAACGAGCACACAGGCCACCTGATGGTAAGTGGACACTGTGACCCATAGACATTCGCATTCACAAGACTGCAATATTTGAATATGATCCTTAATCCATTAACAGCTAAGCCGATACTAAAATGTATTATTTTTCGTGCATTTTCGTAAAGGCCAGCGCTTCTCAACATTTAAGCCGTTAATGTTTTAAAACTAGCTCGAAGTTTTTTTTTAATACATATTTAATTTTATATGGAGCTGCCGATGATGGGGCCGTAAGGTGGCGAAAATCTCGATTGTTAAGCATTAAAGCATAGGCTATGTTTGGTCTTGTTAGTATCGTGTCGATTAACTAACTCCTTAATTAATTACATTAGGCCGGTTGTCTTAGTTATTTAAATATTAGTTTTAAATTCGTATACAAAACTTCAAGGACATATTGGAGTTTGATATTTATCATGGTAGATTCATGACGTGTAAAAGTGCCCGTGCGGCCTACTTACTGAATAAATATCTTTTATCTTTTTTATCTTTATCTTTTATCGACTAATATTTACTATTTCATTAAAATTGCTACCATTTGAATAAATAAATAAAAAATGCCTATTGTTTCATTAAAGTTTGAGCACCACTCAGCGCCAAAATTTCATACATTTCTTCCCTAGTTCGGTGATACGGCAGCCCGATTCGGTAATATGTGCAAATCAAGTTTCTTAGTTCGGTATATGGTACAAACCAGGTTACGCGACTCAAACACCTTTAAAAATATTTTAAACATATTTCTAACCATGTAATTTATTTACAGATACGTTAAAATGATGACAAATTTATTAAAGTTACCATTATTCTATGGATCATAACCGTATAAAAATCCCAGACCTTATTAAAAAAATAAACGTACACCCAGGTCTTAAGCGTTCGTCGAAACGTACATTTACCTTATATAATTGGAACTACATCATATTCACAGATGATAATCTATTAGGGCTTGCTAACCAGTAGACAGAATTCTCCGAAACTATTAATTGAATTGTGAACATTCTTTTTTTATCGGCTTACATTTACTTCAAGTTAGGGAACAGTGCAAGTTTCATCAAAATCGGTTCTGTAGTTTCAAGATAATAGGTACGTGTAAGTGTGACGGCCTCTGGCTTATTGATATGATCTACGGGTGTGGTCTCAAAATTTCGTTATGTTCGAATTCTAGTGCATGTAAAATATAGGCAAGTTTCATAAAACTAAAAAATTACGAATTTAAATAACAAAAAATATTTTTACTACTTTTGTTTTAAACCGACTTCAAAACCGAAGGCGGTTTTATGTTTGGGTGTACCTACATGTTTTTTTTTCAATGTTATCTGATGTACCTATCGTTATATAGTCAATATGTATATCCATACCTAAACCTGGGGCAGGGCAACCAGGCACTAGTTTTAGGGTTTACTTTCAGATATGTTAGAAATTCTCGATTTCCATGGAAAGTAATTTTATGACACGTGATAAAAATTTGCAGTCTTTAACTGTGGAAGACTTTCTAAAGTAAACATAATTAAAAACAATACACATAATAAATTTTTATAGAACGTCATACGCACTAACTTATTTTATAAAACAGTAAAAAGTGTTCTGTTAAAATTTTAGTGCAATTCTAATTTACTTACACTAGAAAACAGAAAACTTATCATAAATACCTACTAGATATTTATGTTAAGTTTTAAGCCCCGAATAAATCGCGATTACCTAATTGAAATGCTAAATGCTTACAATTTCACGTCTTAATAGGTTTTTTTGAAAATTCGAAATTAGCTTGCCCACATTATCCAATCAAAGACCTAGTCGCGCACCAGCAAGCGCCGGCCCCGCCGACCAGCCTCCAGCACCAAGGAGACCTCATCCTAGTTCAATACTTTGAATGTGTTAAACGTTGTTTACAACTCGTATATAACCGTTTGACCCAGAAATGCCCCGCAAATACTATCCACGACAAACATTCAGTGTTACCTAACCAGCATTCCTCGCCTTGTGCGTTTCTACAGAATCTACATAATAAATAATTAGTGTGCCATAGACGCCGTGAAGAGGCGATTCTCAGAACGTAGATTTTTTTCGCCTTTTTTTGTGTGTCTCTGACAAAAACCTCGCATGCAGTTCGCATTCAGACATTTTTTTAACAATGAAGGTTACTTGCCGAGACGAAATAAAGTGCCATTTTCCTATTGGTCCTATTACGTTTCCCTGAGTAGGAAGCAGAGTTCAGTATAGGTACTTAAGAGTCAAAACACTACGTTTGCGATTTTCGAAAAAAAACATCTAAATGTATACGATTGACGAAAGCTGATGATGATGACTAATCATAAATCACATCAACCGCTTCTGTCAACTCCATACATTTCGAGTTGATAGAATGCGGAAAATCTTGCAGCTTTTGCATCTTAGCTAGCCAATAAAATGGGATTGTAGCGGCTGTAGCGAGCATCTGTTCCAATCTGATGAAAATGTGTTTCATCACATCAAACATACGTCAATTTGTTGCAATAGAGAAACAAATAAACCGTTATGTCAAATCTTCTTTACACCGTCATATGCTTAAACTTCAAAATGTCGTGCGTCAATATCTACAGAGTTTTAGAATAACCTGTCGCCTTGCTCTTGACACCCGGTCACTCGGCACGCATAATAATAGCTTCAAGTGATTCACATGTCCAGCTAGTGAGCCGCGCGCTATGCTTGCGCGCGGACGCTTCTCATAACTCCTGCAAATATTATGAGACCAGGCGCCATCTGTTTATAAGCCGCGTAATACAAAAGTACAATTATAGTGTGAAATGGTTCTACGTAAATGTCGCGGAGGATGCGATTAGGCAAGTACTTACTAAGTTTAAGTTTATTCGTCTAACTAGCTACTAACTGCGGCTCCGTCACTGTTCTAATCTTCTTGGATAAGATGTCCCACTATCTTCTTGTTCTATGTCTTTAATAATGTCACGTCCAATTGGTTCCAAAACGGATAAAGAATTTCCTTTTGTGTCATCATAGGCCGCTGGGCCTCCGGGGGCGGCTACCACAGGCGAGCTGCGTTACCAGGTCGTCGATCCTTCAGTTGTTGAGGGTTCGGGTCTATTTGGATGGAAATTAGAGAGCCTGATCTATCATTGACATATTTACTTATAGATAAAAGATAAGGGTATTTTCGTGTTCAGCAGTATACAGACAGGGCGACTGAGACCGCATATAATAAATTTTCACCATAACATTTTGACTTATGCGAACAGTATAAGAAAAACCCTTCCTTCTTATTCATTAAGATACTTATAAAGTAGAAAACTGAAATCTTGCAATCTGAATGAAGAGTAGCATAGGAGGAAATACAAACGAAGGTCTATTAGAAGCCTCTTGTTCATTAATTCGATAAGCAATGGTTTGTCCGCCTTATCTTGTCGTCTTGAGTCACTTTTAAAGCACATAAAGTGACGCAAGTCAGTGATGTAAGAAAAACGATTTTGATTTTTACTTTCTCCAAAAGCCAGAAATCGCTGACTACTTACTATTATTTACTTAGGCATTAAGCTCACCTTTTGCACTCAAATTTGTATTTTTGTGCAATAAAGTATTTTAATTAAATAAATAAATCACGAATCACGACTTTGATGTTAAGTATTTAGGTAGGTACCTACTTAAAGTTTAAATTTAGTGATTGCAGATTGTTTATTTTTGAAATAGATAGTTTATTGTCAAATGCCACCTTTTTTTGCCAATCGATCAGACTTGTTTTTGGGGCCCGCATTAAGTTATTTCTAAGAATGTGGTAAATGGTCGGAAATAGACGCACGTTCTGTCGATTATTTACGGTTGCTATTTCAGACTGTTTCAACAGCAGCTAGTTTAAGAAGTTAACGTTGCACTTTGCTACACTTTGCTAGTTAGGTAGGTACGGGTTACGGGGGATGAAGTTGTTCAGAAATGAACATAACAACGTCGGTTAGAAATTGAAACATAAAATGTCGGCATTAGCTCGTTTTGAACAGCTGATGTTGTGGTTCTAGGGTACGTACCTACCTGAATATTGAAAGTTAATATATCTTAAGTTAAAATAGCCATATCCAAAACATCGAAAGTAGAAACATCGCCGATGCCGATGCTTAAATGATCGAACCTACTTATTGGGTTTGTATTAAAACATCGAAAGTCGAAACATCGCCGATGCCGATGCTTAAATGATCGAACCTACTTATTGGGTTTGTATTAAAACATCGAAAGTCGAAACATCGCCGATGCCGATGTTTAAATGATCGAACCTACTTATTGGGTTTGTATTAAAACATCGAAAGTCGAAACATCGCCGATGCCGATGTTTAAATGATCGAACCTACTTATTGGGTTTGTATTAAAACATCGAAAGTCTAAACATCGCCGATGCCGATGTTTAAATGATCGAACCTACTTATTGGGTTTGTAGGTATTAAAATATCGAAGTCTGTCAGGCTCATTGTTTTGAGGGCAAATAAAAAATCTAACATCGATGGCTGAGGCGGGAGCTTCGCTACGCTACGCCCCCCCCCCCCCCCGCGCTTTATCCTTCTGAACCTAGCCTGACAGAGACAGTTTCGCATTAAACAGACGGGTTCAGCTCACTACGCTCGCTCACTTCACTGAACTGAAACACATTTCTATAAAAAAGAAAAACCTAAACTTTCGATGTTTTAACCGTGTGGCATTTCAGACGTAGATATTACGATTCTAGATAGGTCGACCGTTCGATTTTGTAACCTACTATATTGTGGACTTCGATATTTTATCTTTCGATATTTTATCTTTAGATATTGTAAAACATTAATCATTCTATATTTTAAACGGGTAGCATTTTGATCGTAGGCCTTTCAGACGTAGATATTATGAGATTATGACTGTTGATGTTTTAACCGTTCGATATTGTAACTTTTGATATTTTGAACTTCGGTATTTTAACATAAGATATAAGTATATCTTAACTTTCGATATTCAGATATGTACCCGTTATTCTAATGTAACTGACAATGATTCGTCGTTCACTACTCGGGAGCCTTCGATTTGTATCGCTATTTGCTTGTGAACTGTCTACAAAATACGTTATAGGAAGGCTGGCTGTACAAAAAAACATGCCGACAGTATTATGCTCTGCTTGGACAATGCAGCACAGACAATGAGATCAAATACCAAGACTTGCAAAAAAACAGGCACTTTTATTTTAAGAGTTTGTAGCAAAATATCATTCCCTTACACTAAATAAAAACTTACTATTTTTCTTTGCAATTATGCGTATTAAATGTCTTATTCCGAATACTCTCTCCAATACATTTCGTGTAAATATAATACTTAATATACTTAACAGGGCAAGTCAAACTCAACAAAACCGCTTTGTTCGACACATACGACTATATTGTTACATACGACTGTTCACACCGAGTGAGTAATGTCACAAAATACCCCGGTACCTATTTCCAATCGTTGCCAAAAAACCAAGATTAGGTACAGTATTTCCAGCTTCTTAATACCGTTCGGCGGGCCATCGCTATCAAGCTTGCACTCGCAACTGACAAGGCGATCGGTATGAAGAAAATGGCTGCACTGTAAACCCTGTGTAGCTATTTAATAGCTGTTTAAATCTAAATAGATCGAATAGACGGATGGATGGCACCTAGCAGTCATATAGATCCGTCAAACGTGGTAAATCTAAAGTTGACCACAAATGCTAAAGAAATGTTGAACTCCATTGTTGGCAGCATACAGTTGGAAACAGCATGCAGAGCTGGGTTAGGTAAAGAAGACAGCGAGAATGACCCTTGTTAAGTACGCGCGTCCGCGCTGCATTCCTTGCATGCCTTATCACGGATCACTTGGCATTGGCCGAACCGGTCGGTATCCTTAGAGGCCGTGGCTTGTACAATCTTTATCTATGTTTTTTGTATCAAATACCTTCCTTAAGCTTACTTAAACAGAAGGGTAGGAAGTATAGAAACTTTAATGTTGGAGTATTGCGGAAGTGTGTAGTTTGTCTTTTTTCACGTTAAAGTGAAAGCAGCGGATGATTTCTTTCGGATAAGTTGTCAGGTAGCCAGTGATCCAGGCGGCTAGTTCCCTGAAGGAAACAGCGATTCCGTAACGATACTGGATAAACCCAAGTCCCTTAGGCGTTTTATCGTATTTTCAGCATGACAAATAGCTCTTATTTACTTGACAAATAGTCAGAGGTGATATGGGTTTAACCGGTAGGTAGTATAGACTGTTGATGGCTTATAATTTAAATTCTCCCCTTATGGCACTTTTGAGAGTTCCGTCTTCAAACTTTTACTATTTTCGCCACGTCCGCCTGCGTTTATGTCTGTCTGTCGTCTGTCTGTATTTCACAGTTACTTTCTCCCAGTAACTATCAAACGACCGAAATTTTGTGCGCATATGGATTATTATTTATACCGCACTCAATAATTAATGATTAACTCAGCAAAACATGAACCCTGAACAATATATGCAGGGCGTTGCAGGGCACACATACACAATACTGGAACAGAAGTTGAAGGCTCATGAATTCACGATAGTTACGTATTGACACCAGATTTTGGAATTGCGTACTGTAATGATGCTCAATGTTGACTAAGAAATCATACGATTCTTAACTTAAAAAAAAAGTAAGGAAGGATTTTGTTAAAAATAGACTGGTACGAGTACTCTAAGAGTAGGGTCACTTGTCTAGCAATGAAAGCCCAAAATTTCAAACCATCCTAGCATTGCTGTTTCTAAAGTTAAGAGTTATTTAAAACTTTTCTAATTGTATTCAGATTGAGATAGTTCTGAGGTTTTATAACTTTGGCGAATTTGAGATTTTGACAAATAATGCCTCCCATACAAAAACAACTTTCAGTGCTTGGAGTAAGAAGTCTTCCTGACTACTATAAATAGAAATGAGTTTCAAAAAGTATTTTTTTGGTAAGAAGACATTCTAATACAATACAACTTGGTAGCCTCGTTTTTGAGTAACCGCAAGCAGACAACATACGTTAGAGACTCCAGGTCGCGCCCTGAGCCCGTCGGCGACTGTGCCGTGCCCCAGGGATCTACAATGGGAAACCATCTTTTTATGATTTTAGTGAATGATATCGCGACGGCCTGTTCCAATGTGGAGCATGTCATGTTCGTGGATGACACGTGCATCATCGTTAATGCCGAAAATGTCAATAACTTAAAACATAATGTCAACAAAGAGATGCTCGAAATAACTGAATGGTTTACAGCAAACGGTATGCTATTGAATATTGAAAAAACCTATATCATGCATTTTCAACTACGAAATTCCAGCACTGATGAATTAAATATAAAAATCGGTAATAACCTAGTCTCTGAAGTAAAGCAGGTAAAATATTTAGGCTTTATAATTGACGCAGGGCTCACGTGGAGCCCGCACATTGACGCGGCGTGCGACCGACTTGCCTCTGCCAGCTACGCGCTGTCCAGGCTCGCACCTAGCTTAACAACCGATAATATTAAAAGAGCGTACTATGGTTACTTTCACTCCATACTCATTCAGGGTGTGGACCTCTGGGGAACAGCAGCTGACCGCGATAGGCTGTTCAAGCTTCAAAAGCGTGCGTTACGCCTAATTGACAGAAAACCCCCGGACCATCCGGCTCAGGAACTGTTCAAGAAACATAGGATACTTACATTGCCTAGCGTGTACATACTAACCGCCTGTTCCCACGTTAGGGCGAACCCACACGAGTACAGGGCGCATGTGCAGACCTTCAACAGATGCACTCGCAGGCAAAGGTATCTGGTAATCCCGAATAATAGACTCGCTAGGGTTCGTAAGTCGCTCGGTGTCATGGGTCCTAGGCTATACAACTCTCTCCCGGCCGAGCTGGTGAACTCGCCCAGTGACGCAATATTTGCACGCAAACTAAAAAATCTGCTCCTAGATCTAGCGTGCTACACAATAGACGAATTCGTAACCAGATGTTAAAAGATATTAACTCTGTGTGAAATAGCTACATAAATTGTTTCTTATTGAATAATGATTAAATAATTATTAATAAAAAATGTAATAAAATGCTTATTGAATCTAAAATGTACCAAATGTATTTAAAATTGTATATGACTATAAATTGACTATTTTAAGTATTATATAACCATGACATGTAAAATATTGATTTTTACCAATAAATAATACAATACAATACAATACAATGTACTTAAAACAGCTTGTAAAAATATAAATACATTTGTGACATTGTAGCATAACGCGAGTGAAGATTGTCAAAAAACGCTGGGCGAAAACTCGCACATTACCATACATTATGATACGATTTTATTTTATTACTAGCTGTTGCGCACGAAGAGATAGGGTCACTCAGGGTGAATGTAGCTTTCCAATGGTGAAAGATTTTTTGAAATCGGCACAGTAGTTTTTGAGTTTAATCATTACAAATAGGTATTGTGTATATTTGTAATGACTAATGAATAAACTCAAAAATACTGTGCCGATTTCAAATTTCATTTCACACAAAAATACAAATCTTTTCTCTTTGTAATATTAGTGTAGATATTGTAATTAAACCAATATTTTTTTTTTTTTTTTGAAAATATGCATTTATTGCAAAGATACACAGAGCATGCATGGCCGGATTTAATCGTGTAGGTACAGTCTTTAAGAATAAACTATTACCCGAAATCGCTTCCAATTGTCACCATCACCAGCCCGTATCATCGATCGCTTACATACGATTTTACTGTGTCAAGGTTTAAGCAACTACAGAGCACGTAAATGTGGTTAAATAACCCCGATTCTGGTCTTATTTCTGGTTTTGTTCGTAAATATATATTAACTATAAGTTAGATAAACAATTAATAAATATTTTGGCAGGTATTTTTCGTTATTATTACGTATAATTGCCATTATTTTTTTGGAAATGGCCCGGTATTTGTATATGCGTACTTAATGTCTGTTTGAGCGTGTTTTGAATGTTTCAACGGATTGAATTCAATTGAATAGAATAGATGACTACTGACTTTACATTAAAAAAGGAAGGCTCTGTGTTTGACCCGTATATTATTATGTTCAATTATACCTCCGCTTAGCGAAATTGTTTTGTTACCCTATAGTAAAAATAAAAAAATCGAATTGTCTTCAAAAAAAACATTTATTCAAATTGTCTTAGGTCTAATCCAACCCGTCTAACACACTGAAGTCGGCGTCCTAGAATATTTTTACCAAAAAGTCGACTTCAGTTTGCCTGACCTAAAATGCTTTAAATAAATGATTTTGTTTGGAGTTGATTCAAAATTAAATGAAATACAAATACTTAAGTTCTCTTTGTGGCAGTGAGCGATACCTGGACAGACCCTTACAGCAATTTGCCTCACTCGAAAAAAACAGAACAAAATACTTTTGAAAATTAAGGATCGCTAGTAAACTCGTGCTCCAATATGTAGTGTAATTATGTAAATATTCAATTATATAGTTAATGTGAATTGGAAATAAAATCGTGAATACTCTTTTAAGTCTTAATGATATTGATCAACACATGAACATAGTTTAACAATCATAAATCTACGCATACTGACCTATTATTTCTGAAGCGATCTCTTTTAAGAAGAAAGGTAATTAAAATGTATAACCTAGTACGGATTAAAAGCCATTGAGTTTTTTTTTTAAGGTATTTGTTACTGAATAACAAACATTCGAATCTGTATAACATTTTTTATCTAGAGACGCGGTATGTGTCCAGACAAGTTGGAAGAAAAAACTTAGAGCTTCTAGCTACGGGTTTCCTTAAATATTAAATGGTCATACATCACGTTTGCAAAACACTTTGTGGTTCTGGTTATTCTTTAAATCCTTAACACTCGTATTTATAATGAAGAAAAGTAATAACTTGAGTATTAGTAGTGTCAAAAGTCATATAAAAATAGTTGCTTAAGTCATTACTTTTACTCAAGTAATTACTTTTCTTGACTATAAATACGGGTGTAAGTGTAGTCTTAAGATTCTCGCGATTCTGCGATAAACAGTCGTATGTATAACGATTTATCATTACTGCTGTCAACAATCAGATTGATGTTAGATGGCGCTGGCATAAATCACAACTTTCCAAACGTCAAATAGTGTATATTCGTATGAACTCGCAGTGTTACCAACACTTGCTTTTATACATTATTCAAACGACGATTTCTCGACGAATTCCTGAACGCAGCTGCAACCGTCATCCTTCAATGGGCGCGATCGATTTTTAAATCAGATGTTTTTTATAGGCACAAGTTCAAACTCTAGTGTTTTGTTTCATGTTTGCTTAGGTCTGTTGGATGGCGTAGATACATACGCTCACAACCGTGGTTCAAATCGATGTAGCCACGTGCATCGTCGTTCCCGTATAGACTTGGAAAGTGGCAATATTTTACCACTTTCGATGGTATCATCAAATATTAACTTAGACAAAAGAGCTTGTCCTAAATGACAGCTCTTTGGAGTGAAAATGGCAACAAAAACCACTTTGACCCAAAAATTACTACTAATATGGTGGTTGCCATTTGAAAATGTTGTAGGGTCGTCTTTCACCTGCCACCGAGCCAAACTTTCCATTGTCAAATTTTTAAAGAATCCAGTGACATCGTCGTCGATATTTATCTAATGACACCTTCCGTTAGATCCGGTAGGTCTTACTTTGAGTGGTTTAGAGTCTTACTAGTCCTTCCGGGTTAGATTGATACAACGTAAGCAATGGTCGAAAATTATGAAGTATTTTTTCTTTTCGACAAGATTGCCTTTGGTGGTCATGGTCGAAACTTAGGGTATTCTGTTACTTAATGGTTATCTACGAACATTAAGCACAAGTAGGTATGTCGTGTTATGGTTAATTACATTGTATAACGTGCTAGTTGTTACGGTACTCTATTAACTTTCGCGGCGATAACTGGTGGAATATTATAATAGTTATTCAAAGTACTTAGTATACAATCATAGATCCGTGCCCGTGTGCCCGTTTACGGTTCGTAAAATGATACTTGGAACGGTTTATACGAATGTAGTAGAAATCATTCGTGATCTCTCCACGGAACCAATATGTCTTAAGCTACGTGTCTCGCTAGTCTTGATCGTTGAGCGTGACGCTAAATGGCCAGCATTGCGCGTGACCCGGCGGGTGCGCCCGGGCAGCACGGGCGGGCGTCAACACGGAGAGCCACCCGCCACTCGTTCATTCATTAGTCAACCTGGGTTAATGCTAAGTAGAGCTCATTGAGCTCTCTGCAGATGGGACGAGTACTTGTATCACGTAACTTTATACGTACCAATTAATACCTAATAATAATATATGTATTTATGTATGTATGTTTAAACTATAATAATAATAATATCACAGGACAATCTCACACAAATTTAACTGGTCCCAAACTAAGCTCTAGATATGTACTATGGGTACTAAACAACGATAAATAAGTACACTTACATACTTGAAAACGTATGCACAGCCAAGACCCAGGATTGAATGCTCGCACTCATCACACACATATTAGCACTTACTGGGATTCGAACCCGGGACCGCTAGTTTCGTAGGCAGGTCACCATCAACTAGGGTAAACGTGTCGTCTAATTGTGTACTCATACAGGTGCTCGTGCTCGTGCGGCTGCTACCCGTTGTTATCTTCAGTATCAATGTCAAACAATAAACTTCCGTGTTGCATTTGTTAATGTAAACGCTCGCAGGACGTTTGTTGCGATGTCATTTGACGCCGACACGGTGGCCACAATGGTCGCTACTGTCAGTGTTGCCAGGTCTTTTCCTATTCTGGTCTCTAATTGATATATATTCAAGTTCTACACGCCGTCAGCAGTAGGTAAATAAAAACAATACATTAGATCAACACGCGGCAACGGGACCCTAAACCTGAACAATCATTGCTACTGCACTGGCTGGCTCAAGGTAGACTGGATCCAATGCAACAATGTCACGTGATTGCGAATAACAGGATACAGATTTGATGTATGGAGAAGTGTCTAATACGGAGGTGCAAACTTCTCTCTTTCTGTTTTAGCTTTGGCTTGGTCACAGTAACCTTACGTCGTCATATATCCGAGGAGAGACCGTCGGTATGAATGTTATAGAAACCTTAAAAATCGTTTGATCAGCTTCAACAAAACCGGGCATGTAGATTTAAAAAAAAGTAAACGTCGCCAGCATCAAATATACTCCGAGAATATTACTATCTGAATAATCAGTAGATCGGCTAGATGACCTTGGGGTTTTTCAAGGTAGGACCCAAATGACATATTTACCAATAGTGAGTTTTGTTTGTTAACCGTAGGCACTATCTCCGCCACGGACGACCATAAATTTGGTGTAAGTAACTGTAAATAATATTATGAGAGCCGGGTCCGAGGAGTCACTCACTCCCCCAGCTGTAATAACTACTATTTGTAGGTATTGGCTACATTGAATAATTTTCGACCGCGGCACGTACTGTCTCGGAACGTGGCCTAACGGCAGAGTGCGGTGCCAGAGGCGCGCCATGGCGGCAGGTAGACGTTCCTGGGCTTTGGGACGCTACTGACTGACAACCGCGTCTTCTGTCTTTTGTATTTACATACCTGCACGTAATAATGTATTTTAAATGTTTTTTAGACTAGAAAAATAATAACAATACGATGAAAAAGGGTGTTCAAAGTAACTATTTCAGCTAACCCACAGAATAAGTAATAGCACAAGTACCTACAGAAGGAACACTCTGTGACAACTTAAACCTACTCAGAGCGCATTAACGATAATAGATCCTTGCACGGCACAGAGGTGAAGAAGTTACATTTCTCCGATCGATAGGGGGGCGCTCGTAACGTCGTAACGCTAGTAATGATCCCGATTATGATTTAAAAAATTACGTAAGTAATCTATACTAATATTATAAAGGTTTGTTTGCTTGAACGCGCTAATCTCAGGAAAGTCCGATTTGAAAATCGCAGAATCCTCTAAAAAATGTGTTAAAATAAAAATAAACCCCCGTCTCAAAACAGTCTGTAAAGAAAAACCTCTAAATCCCGGGGACCGCTAAGTAGTACTTATTATTTTTTACTTTATAGAAGTTTTTCTTTAGAGACAGTATTGAGTCGGGTTTTTTTTAAATTTTGAATGTAATTAATTCAGTAAATTGAGTTTCAATGGGGGATGACCTCCGGTCCCCTACCGTGCCTAAACACCATTCATTCCGACTTATTGGCATTGTATTTTGCCCATGTTGGTGAACTTAGCACAAAACATAACATTATTAAATAAAAACAATAATCATTACCTACACAGTGTACTCTGTAAAATAATAACATAAGTAAACATTTTACTTATAGGTAATTTGTAAACAAAACCGTGTTCATTTTAAGCCGTAAATCATATTTTTGTCGGATTTGCCCGTATTCGTCTGGCTTTCTCAATAAGCTTATCGATGGGTACTAAAGCAAGAAAAAACGAACTTTCCCGATTAAAAACAACGTCTTATGATTTCTATTTGTAATACCTCCGATGTGTAGTTAGTAATTATTAGAATTAAAAAATACAGAAATATATTAGTAGTAGGTAGGTCGTTGTATGTATAGGAAACATATTTATAGGTACATAGAAAAAAGGTTTATTTAGTTTGGTTACTTTTATTTGTGCCTACAAAGATATAGGTACATACAAATGGTGGCATATCTTCCGCCAATATCTACCGTACTGCCTTCAGATGGAAGGTTGCACCTACGTATCAACGTCTTACGGATTCCCCTGCGTGCGCTGCTGCTGGTACAAAATTCGTTTTTAAATGCATTTTTTTCTTGGAGGGCATTATTTCTTCGCGATCAGTCTGACTAACTATTAGTTACTGCCCACCTCTTAAGTCAAACGAGCAGTTGAAAGTAACTAGCTAAATCGATTCCTCGTTATTTTGAATAAGGTCGCAAAGACCTCAAGAATTACCCAGTAGATGGAAGGCAGAGGCCTTCGGATCGGAACAGGTCTGGCAACATTCTGGTTGAACGACCGCTGGTTAAGAATGGGTTTGATAATTAAATGAATGTAAATGTTGTTTTGGCTCGCCGCTTTCATGTTTGATTGTAAAATCTATGTCCGGACGCAATGCTGTGTCTGTGCAGATGTACCTACACATGTAAACGAGCGGATTTAAATAAAAATCTGTCATTTTTATAAGATTCTGTACAACTATTTTTACGACCAGATTTGTTTGACAGTCAAAATACATACCGTGTGCCGGCCGGCCTATCACCACCGCCGTGTTTGTGATAAAGCATCCGTCTCTCTCACATTTGCGTTTTGGTCAGAAAGTAACGAATTTTCACAATCATATATTTATCGACTGAATAACAAGTCATTGAGACAAATCGAGAAGGTGGAAACGGGCGCGGTCAGCTGCTCTTGCATAAGGAATTGATACCCGAGTCAACCAAACCTTCCTCTAAACTCGATTTGAAAGTGGAAATAAATCAATACCTACATTCGTCATCCCTAGTAACTAAACTATGCCCCAGCCTCAGTCATTAGCCTCGCACTAGTGACAAAGATATTGTAAAAACTCCTGGAATCGGAAAAGGTCAGTACACATACAATTAGGATAGTCTTTGTCTCCCTCCTCACTTGCGATAGAACGGAGAGGAAGAGAAAACTAATGTTACATCGATTTTGTGTAGCCCTAGTTCTCTATACTTAGTTAAATTGCGAGCCGCGTTTCGCTCTAGTTGCGAGAATTCACGGCGAGTTGGCGCACACGCACGTACACGTGTGAACCGACGCAGCGCAAGGTTTGACTGTCAAACATCCACTGAGGAAATGCTTTATTCCTCTTTGAAAACTCGATTTTACCTTTCCTGTCCCTTATATAATCGACACATATTTATGTGTATGTAATACTTCCCAATTTAATAAAAGTAAAAAATCCCCAGTGATATTTTATATTAAGAAACGTTATGCTCATACTAAATGGTTTCAAAACTCATCTCATCGCCGAGTATTGACAACTGTCAACCTACTTGTTCTACCTACTACGTTACCCACACCAAAATATCCAAGGGTCAACATTCCTTACGATATTTGATACTTTGCAGAGTAGGATATCAAGTTTTGGAATTACAGACAGGGTTCTTTACCTTCTTTTCTCTATAACCATTATAACTCCTGGACTGGTGTGTAAAGGGATTAGGTATATACCATATGTATGCTTATTTTCATGTAAAATATTTACAAGTAATGGAAATTATTATCAGCATAATATTAATGACGTCATTTATTTTTGACCTTTAATATGGTGATAGATAGAAGATCAACATGTATGAACAAATTTTCTATGTAACGTTATTTGGTGCTGCCTTAGATGAGCTACTTGGCGGTGGTTCTTAGATTTTGAAATATAGACGCCGTAAAAGCCCCCGATTTTACGGCGCCACATACTTTAAGAGCTGATATCTCTTAATCGGCTTAACCAATTTTCATGAAATCTTGCTAAGAACTACCGCTAAAAAACCTGCTGTCAAAATAAATGTCAAACCATAGAACACTGACATTTTTGACGCATCTCGAGACGAGCATTAGAGTTGAGATTAGTTTATTTGGCTGTACGACCTTACCTCCCAAGAGCATCTTCCGCAATTCACCCCTGAATAATTATGTTGTAACTTTATTACAATACAATCGTATCTACAATTCAAAGTTAAAAACTAAACTTATTTTAATTAAAATAAAACTAAGCTACTTACTGAAAAATTAAAGATTAAAATAAAAATCACCACTACAAAAAGAATACCCCCTCTAGCAGGTCCGCGCGCGGCATAGTCCCTATAACACTGGCTGCATTACCTCTCTGGATAGCTAGCCCAATCCTTTGGGAGAGGTAAGAACCAGCTCTAGGATCTCCGGAGGCGTCTATGAGCCGGGATGATAGGGCCTTTATAAAACTTTTCATATCGGCTGACCAAGGTCCCATAGTCTCTACTGCAAGCGCCATAAATTCGTAATTATTTAATAAAGATGAATATTTGCGGCGCTTGATGGTTTGACTAGTTATTTATTATAAAGGACTAGTCTGTTCGTTTCTCTTTTTTGTTTTTTAAATTTATTTATTTCTAAGCAATATCTTCTTGAAAAGGAAAACGTAACGTACAGCCATAGATTTTATGATATCTACAACATACTTAGTTATCGTAGGTGTATAGTGTAAGTGTTTATTAGTATATTCTATTATCCCTATGTAAGTATTTTATTAAAGAAGTTATTTTATTTTCATCCTGTTTCTGTATCGGTTGTATGTACTATTCTTGCTTATTTATTCCACTCCAAGGTTAACTGGATGAGATCCCATAAGGGATAAGTTCGCCTATGTACATTATCTATATTGATGCAAACATATCTCGTAAGAGTTTACTTACATACATATGCCAAAATCGGAACATTTGGACTAGGTTTAAGACTGCGCCGAGCAAACGCCGAGCGTCCAGTCCCGCCCTCATTACTATTGTTGTGTTTTCTAATTAACTAAAGAATTTCCTAGGAATCAGACAATGCATTTTTGTAGTGCAAGCAAAAACACAATGTATGAAATACGTAATAAACTTTAATAACAATTACCCTTTGAGTAGTCAGCTTAACGGAAAAAGGTGGCCACTTTTTTCCGTTAAGTTGATAACTCGAAGGTGAATTGTTACTATACTAAATATGTGATACCTAGTCAATGTAGAGATGAAAGAGACTTAGTCTTTTAAAGCCTTTTAAAAAGACTAGACTAATTTTTAAAGCCTTACGACTAGATTAGTCTTGTAACCCTTTAGTCATTAGTCATAAGACTACAAACTGACGACTAATTTCAGTCGTAGCCTTTAACCTTATAACGTAAAAGGCTTAAAAGACTAAAAGGACTAAAAGTGCCTTATCGCCTTGGGGTGGCAGGTCACAAAGGAAATCGAACGTTTTGATAACTCATGAGTAAAATAAAATTTGGAAAGCAGCAACATTGTCTATCATTGCTTAGTAAGATACAAAAGATGATGAGTCATGTGTAATACTTAGGCGAGAGTCCTTTTAAGAACAACTTTAATCGTTTTAGTCTTTTAGTTTATTGAAAACAACTCTAGTTGTTTAAGTTGCTTAGTCTTTTAATACAACGACTTAGTCTTATTAATAAAAACTCGAACCTTTAGTCTTCATTTTAGAGTCGAGTCCTGTAAGATGGAGGCTAGTCTTTTTAATAGGCCTTAAAAGACTAAGTCTCTTTCATCTCTAAGTCAATGTGTCTAATACCGGCATAGTTTATTTTAGTTTGACTTCGATTGATGAAAACTGCTGTCTTTTTAAACTATTATTAGAATTTGTGTATGGAATCGACTAAGAACTTAGTTGGCTTTTGAAATCATATTTAAGAAAAAGCGTAACTACCTTGTATATTTAATTAAAAATATTTTTTTAAAACATGGTCAGTAGACGGATTTTCCCGAGGTTTTGGGGTAAATCCGGCTAGTAGCAATATCTCGATAATCAGACGGTTATTTCAAATGATATCTAATTTGGAAAGAAATATATAGGATTTTAATCAAATCTGTTCTGTAACGGGTAAAATATACAGTCGAGTTTAGCTTTTATCGGCAAAAAACGTTTTTCGGGGCTATTCCGGCATATTCTTAAAATCAGAGGTGTTGAACCTTTTTTACTAAGGTTTTAAAATAATGTTTTTTTTAACTTTTTTATGTAAGTATGAGTGTAAATTATACGATGTACTTATTATCCGAGTACGATCAATTATTAAATATAATAATTTGATGTATAAACATTGTTGATAAATATTATCTCATAAAATTATGTAAAATTAATTACTAAAAATCAGTGGTTTCATTTTTAAGTATTTATTGTAAATCAAACTCTAAAGAAGACAAGGGTAAAATTCAAAAAAAAAACAATTAAAACTTAACAAGTAACTACTCCAGGTCGTTTCTTGACAACTGGCCGGACGTTGCCACTGATAGGGATTTGTGGGAATTAAGGGGGGAGGCCTTTGCCCAGCAGTGGCACACTCAACAGGCTGACTAAAAAAAAAAGTAACTACTCTTCATAATAACAAAAAATATTAATATTTATTATACTTAGTAGGTAGGAATCTTTTTTAAACAGAACGAGATCAACAACACAGTGTCTAACTAGCAAAAGTAAACCACATCTTCTTGATTTATTAAAAATAAATCATTTATTTCTTTTCTATATCTCTAAATAACTGAACTTTTTTTACTATTGAAAGCTCTGGAACCACGTCGCGGTCTTTTTTCTTTTGTACTCTAAATTTAAGCTTTGGTTTCTTTATAGTTTTAAAAAAGTTTATTGAGAAACAGGGTTCTGTTTGTTCGGCGTCTTGAATCGCTTCAATTACGCCAACACGATTCTTTAATATACAACTTATTATAATCAGCAGAATATAACTAAGTAAATAAACTCAAAACTAACATAGTGCTAAGTAATTTAACAGCTGATCAAAAAGGTTGACTATATCTGGAATGGGGAATTACCGGCATATGACGGTGTTGCCCCTTTCATTTTAGACGGTTTTTCCCACTTGACAATTCTGAGGTTACAAATTTTACGCAGCAAATAATTCTAAAACACTTGAAATAATTGCAAAATGGAAAAAAAAGCCGTTGGCGCACATCTTAAAGAACATATTAAGGCCACTCATAAAGTCATAACTTCTACGGTTTGAAACATACCTTTGGGAAAACACCATCACACAACACTCGCGTTTCGAGTTCGGAGCACAACTAAATTTCAAACACTGTTTTCTTCAATCGTAGACAACATAGCGCCATCTCTTTTAAAGAGATTGAACCAAAAAGTTCCCCTGCTTTATCAACAGAGGTAGCAACGGCGTACCGTTCTTAGATTGGCCATAAACGCTTGTGTACGGTGTTGCCCCGGACGGAATTAGACACATTGACCTTACCCTATAAGTTGTGTTTTCATTTGTAGTACAAAATCCTTAGTTTATTAGAAAACACAATAAAAGTAAAGAGGCCGCCACTGTTCATCCGGCGAACGCTCGGCGCAGTCATGTCATCGCATTTTGTATGGAAAATGTTAACTTCAAAATCCTCTTAAAAGGGAACTTTGAATGTACGAGTGTTTGGCTTTTGAAAAGTATAAAACGCGGTATGCAATGAAATTTCATACATTTTCGCGGCCGCTGCCATTGGTATTTTTTTTGTCGTGGCCTTGAACACATAACTTTACGGGCTGTCGTTATAACAGTCAGATTTAACATTTCCGAGCATGTGGGAGAAAATAACTATCACTTATATTATATATCATCTAGTCCGACAAATACAGAGCCAGACCTCTAGACTTTGACTAGTCTGATTTTATGAATCCGAAAGAATGCGTGTATGTAATGGGATTGACGTAAGCGAATAGCGACTCGTCGGTTCACGGCAACACCGTGCATGTGTAACAAACACACTTAACGTTCGTTTGGAATGTTGGCATTGATGCGATGCAACACGCCGATGCCTGAAGTTTAACATATTTAGTTTATGAAGTGCTCTGGCTACACATCTTATACTTATATCCTATCCTTCTATCCTACTAATATTATAAATGCGAAAGTTTGTGTGTTTGTTTGTTACTCATTCACGCTGCAAACTGCATTCGCCCGAATTTCATCGCGAAAATTTTAAAAGTTCCCAACGTAATAATGATAATCGAAATTTACGCGGACACGACTTCTTGCGGGCAGGGGCTTTTTTATTGTACCTACCTCGCTTTC
Source organism: Acleris laterana (assembly GCA_963966035.1). Taxonomy (NCBI): domain Eukaryota; kingdom Metazoa; phylum Arthropoda; class Insecta; order Lepidoptera; family Tortricidae; genus Acleris; species Acleris laterana. Next base: position 58,678,111 of record OZ014438.1, on the reverse strand, counting down.
ACGTAACGTGGGGATGTTTTTTTTCTCGTCTACCCCATAGTGTGGGTTGTTGTTGTTGGATAGGTCTTTCAAAAACATTGCGGGTTTGTCGAGACAACTTTTCGATTAAGGGATCCGTTTATGAAATATTAAGTTTTAAAGCGCTAATTTTTAATAAATAAATATTAAAAATCTGAAAAATAGCTTCAATGAAAGCGCATATAACGAATTTAAAAGAAAAACTATCAGGACTAAGTAAACGAGACTAGACTAAACTTTCTAGACAAACTAGACTAGACTACAAGTTCCTGATAAACCGGCGACTAAAGTGTTTGTACCTTCTAAAAATCATCTAAGGCAGCACCAAATAACTTTAAGTACCTACAGAATTACTTCATACATGCTGATTTTTGAGCTAGTTTTTTGTGTCCGTCGTGACGGCTTGGGAGCCCCACACTGAGCATGACCCGACATGGGTGCTCTTGCCCGGGTTCTTAGTATTTGTAGTTGTGGCGGTCGGGATGAGCGAAGTTAGCGCTTTAAGGCTTAATCACTATCACTACATATTATAAAACAAAGTCGCTTCCCGCTGTCTGTCCCTATGTATGCTTAGATCTTTAAAACTACGCACCGGATTTTGATGCGGTTTTTTTTAATAGATAGAGTGATTCAAGAGGAAGGTTTTTATGTATAATAAATTCAGATTTATGTACGGGTGTTACAGAAAACTCACATTAACCGAAGCGAAGCGAGGGCGGGTCGCTAGTATTTCATAAACGGATCCCTTACTCAAAAAGTTGTCTAAGGACCTATCCAACGACACACCATGGGGTAGACGAGAAAATAAGAAATACCCCCGTTGCCGTTACGTGTAGGGGAGGTACTTATCGTAAAAAAAACTAGATTTTTTTACTGCTTTGTCGGCGTGAATAATATGTATACCTACATATTCATGCCAAATAACGGCTTTCTAGAACTAAGAGTCTCTGGGCTAAGCTGCGGACGGACATGGTGAAACTAGTATAAGGGTTCCTAGTTTGACTACGGAACCCTAAAAACAAAGTTGGTAATTTTTTTATACCTATATTTTAAAATGAACAAACATTTGTTAATTATTATATTACAGGAGTGCCCTCGCTCGAATAACTTGTACCCTGTGCCGCGTGACACAACACCTTTGTTCACTTAAACAAAGCCTGATTTTTCCGCGTCTCGCCTTGACATTACATTACCAGTGATAGCGTTATCAATGCACGCCTTATCTCCGCGTCCGCGCCTCAAGGTCGCTCGAGCGGTGTAAAGGCAGCTTATCGGTAAGAGTTCGGTTTAAAGACAAGAGTGTTTTATGAGGAAAGAAAGTAAGGCCGAATATTCAAAATAAAAAAATATATTCAAATATAATTGTAAAAATTATACGCTAACTATGTTAATTTCCACTGTCCTTATTCCATGTAAAATGTTATGCAAAATGTTGAGATGATAAATGAATGTTGTATTATTTGATCGTTATGCAAAAATAATAAACAGATAAGTAGGTACCTACGTAAATTTTGTTATTATTGTACTAAACCAAACCAAACGCTTACATTTCGTTAGTAGTTAGTAATGCAAGAAGTTGTGTCAAGCGTTGTCACTTTGCTTGTAAACAAAATAATGAAAATATTGTATTAAACATGGAAATTATGTGTTAAGTGCTACTGTGTTAGTTGTTTTTATCAGGGAGGAATCTACGATATTCATTGTCAGTATGGTAAAATCAACCAGTGTTATGGTATGTAATAATTATGTTTATGCAAGGGAAACTTTCATTTAAATCACGTAAGTCAATACCTATCATATCTTACAATATACTACTTACTATATGCGTAGGTAATATTTGTGCGATGAGCAAAACTGTTTGTTCTTAAATCTTGGATGTATTATAGTATTATGCATTTATTGACCGAAACAAGTTGTATATCGTTCTCTAGCAACCGAAGGAACGCATGATCCGAACTGAAAGCTTAATTTAGGACTAGGTCAAATCGACTAAGAATTTCTAATGATAAGAGTAGTTTTTTTAGTTATATGACGTATTATTATTTTACTTCATTGCGAAAACACGTAAAGGATTTTTTTACTACATCTTAGCCATTTTCTTGTGTTCAGAATGGCGTGTTAACAAATAGCAAAACTCAAACTCCAAGCGACCTACCTACTTACAGCTCCGCCATTTTGGATTTATTCTAAAGCTGAATATGATTTGAATCCGGCCGGCGTTGGTAAGTGTATCCCTTTTCCGGCCGTGAGCGACCTCACTAGACCGTGTACTTTGTTTCTTATTGACACTAGTTGCTACTTTCATTGGTAGGCAGCACGCGGAAAAGTTAACGTTTCTTAATTTTAGTCCTTAACTAGGCGACCTTGAGTCATTTTCATTTACTTAATTTAAGGTGCTATGTCGCATTTGCTCGTGCCTTACCGTGGCTTTTGTTTTGTTACTAAAAAAAAGCAGTGTTTTCTTGCATGATTTGAATCACTATGAAATAAGGAAGTTTTAAAGCTACATGCCATTTTTTTTCCTTGCAACTTTTTGAGTTTACTCACAAAATTGGTTTTTCCATACTTGGTGAAAAACAAACGCGGGGTTCTCTTAGTATGGAGAAAGTAACTGCGCGTTTACTCAAAAAGTTGTAAGGAAAACAAAATGGCATGTAGCTTTAAAACTTCCTTATTTCATAGTGATTCAAATCGTGCAAGAAAACACTGGTTTTTTTTAAATTAATACTTGAATTAAGGGGTTTTTGGTATCATGGACATAAGGAAAAATTACAAAAATTCCTATTAAAATGATCAATATCTCGGAAACTGTGAAACTTAGCATAACAGTAAATGTGGTCAAAAATGTTCAGAATGACCCTTACTGTCATCCCGTAAAACGCCCGAGTGCCAAACACTCTGTACATAGATGAAGAGATAGTTAACTGATTACCGTGATTATAGAAACTTGTAACTGCAAGATTCTACCAACAGTCCATCTATAACGCTAGGTATACCTACTCGTACAGTACGAACGTACGAATGTACATTCGACTTACGATCTGTATTTACTGCCTTTAACTTAACTAGGTATTTCGTTTTAATATTCCGTTTACGAGAAATACGAAAACAAGGAAAAAATGCGTCGTATGTACAATTCAACAGTTGATTAGGTAATTTCAAACAACCTACACAAGCTACAAGGCTTACAAGGTTCTCATTTTAAGCAATAATACAAATTTAAAATTTATTTTCAAACTCCTTATAAGGCGATTTAATGTTGTAAAAAATGGTATTGTAAAACGTAAATGGAAGTAGAAAGTTATAACATCGAATGTCTGTAGTACGAGTAAATACATGTACCTACCTACCTACTTCAAACCCAAAGTAAAGAGAGATTATTCGATTTGAGAGCCGAATCGATCCGTTCCGATTATCTGACGGACTTTCGACTTTCTAGCCGAGGCCGAATATCCTAGCTAAGAAGCTGTGCACTTTTTATTCTTAAAAATAAACCTTTTATCTAAACCAGGATTTTAATTTTATTAAAAAGTAAATAAAATTTGATGACCGGGTAGAGTGCAAACCAGCTGGGCCCGCCTTCGAGATGGTCTAATCAATAAGTACCTACGAGTTAGTCATTGATTATCATTTCAGATCATTTTAATTGTGTTAATTCATCGCCAACAATGTGAAATTGTGATAGTTAGACATGACGACGATAGACGGCGCATGGACAGACATGCTTGAATATTATCGCAGAGAATAAAACTTCTAATCCAAGAAAATTACGTATCCAGTACGATGAGTAATGACATCATATTTGATTGAGGCATTTAAATGCTAGCCTGTTGTAAAGTGCAATTGAAATGTGATGGAAATTCATTTAAAAAATCCTGGGTAGTGATTCTCTGAACAACGAGGGTGGGACGGGCGGACGAGTGAATGTCCAGGCGGCGAGTAGAAGTATTCCCGTCAGTGCGAACATAACATATTTTGCACACAGCATGGTTTTGGCTGCTTAATTGAAAATGCACGCGTTAAAATGTGTTTTGTTCGCTCTGACGGGACTACCTAAACTCGCCGCTGCGATTTCGCTCGTTAGTCCGCCCGTCCGTTGATTTTGAGAGAATAACACCCCTCTTCGTCTGAAGTTCACAGATCTAATAGTGCTCTGCCTACATGGGTACATAACATAAATAAATAACAATGGAATGTCGGTTTCCATTTTTTTAATAGCGTGCTTCACAAATTCGATATGTTTGAGTTATTAAATTAATATTAAACCTTTGTATTACATGGTGAACACCATTTTAAGCTCGTAGAAATATATGGCCTTTGATTATTTACTCTCTAGATAGAGTGTGGCCCTGGTAATCACTACGATAGAAACAGGCCAGTTTTTGTATGCTTGTGTGCGTGACTGATTTGTCTGACATTCGCAAAACGTCATTCTATTTACCTCTGTGGGCATGCATACATGGGGATGCTAGCTAAAGACATATTTCCCATTTTACTGGGAAAAGTGATCACGTTAAGGTTTAGTTGTTGTGAAGTGTTTGAAAAACTAATTGATATGAATTTGAATTGGAATGGTTGACTATAATGTTTTCGATTGTCAACATACACTCACCAACATACTTTCACGAAACAAAATAAAAGTAACACATGCAGAATAAATATTTTTTTTGCCCTAGTAAAACGTTTTACTTAAGCTATGTTTTTTATAAAAAAAAAACAGATAAGATGTCATTAATTAAGTATAATAAATAACACATATTATTGTATTTGTGATAATTTTGACTTTTCATTAATGTTCCGCTAAATATGCCGTGAGATGCGATTGCTAGTGCGTTAGGCAAAGGGCCAGCTGAGCGAGTGTCAAAATTTCCAGTTTGTAAGTCAAAACATATTTTTATAAATTTCCACTATTCTCAACTTTGGCAGTTTTGTATTATTAGGTGTACATCATATCATAACGTAACTTCCATACTTCAACACTTACACCCCTAGGGATTTTCGCATTTCCAAAACTTGCAACACCAACCATAATGCCAACAGAGAATCACAATAATTAGACATATTAAATTGATAGAATTTTGAAAGAAATACTATGAATTTTGTATTAATTATCGGTGGTTGGTGACTTTGCTGGCTGATTTAATACGTCCGTCCTCTGTAATTTCGACAAACTTTAACAACACAACTCGTCATTTTAATGCCTTTTTATCGAAATCAATTCTAACGCGTAACATGACCGTTTCCCTTGACGACACAATTGACGCTAAAGACTGGAAACATACTTATAGGCTAACAGTTTGCTGATATGATTCCTAAAAATTTCGAGGCATTCGTCATCAAAGTCCTATCTAGAGAGTAAAATAATCAAAGGCAAAGGGAAACAATTAGTTAGGTCTTATGATACCTACTCCAAATTTCGCCCCTTGTATCACAAAAGTCTTCATTTTGTCAGTAATTTTTAGAAATGGTTCATAAGTTTTTTTGTAAATAGACGGCACCATTATTTTCTTTTAAAGTCTAAATATCGATCTAATAATGATTTTAAATAATTTATGTAGGGACAGGCGAAACACTACTTAAATACGTGTACAGATAATACAAAACGATGAACGGGCGTCGGTAGATACTCGTACCACCTGCCGACAGGTGTGCGCGAGCTTACCCTTAGTTGATTAATACACGACGAAGTGGTAGCTTGCTTGCACATGGCGGTGGATAGCAGACGCTTCAACAGGCACCCGAAAGTTCTAAATTGTATAACCTCCCTTTTGTATAATTAAAAATAATATTTGCGTTTACGAAGGCGGTTTTTTGGTTCTTAAAACTTTTTATTTTATACTACTTATCTGTCTTTAGTGATAAATATTTAAACAATTAAATGATCTTCGTTATACTGCCCTCCTAGGAAAAAAGGGCATATGTAAGGTATTAGTGACCTTATTTCTTAAAGAAGAGGTATGAAATTGCGTATACGTCCTTTTTATTTAGAAGGGCAGTATAGTCGCTCAACTATCTTAATCGAGATATCTTATCGACACCCTTGAAATAGGTAGGCAGGTACCGTTCAGGAGTTTTGATGGCCATCTGTGGTTCTCATCATCAGTTCCTTTTCACCAAATGTAAACCATAACCTTCTCCAGAATGTAACAAATACTTTTCTGAAAACCACATCATAATCGGTTCAGCCAAACGCGAGATAACATACATACATACAAACATACGGCTCAAACTGAAAACCTACTTTTTTTTAATCGGTTTACAAAATCAAATACAGTTCTATTAAGTAAGTACCTAGAAGTCGACCTTACTTTACTTTGTAATAGGTAGTTCATAATAACCTTAATTATAATATAAATTTACTCGTATTTGTGAAGTATGCTCGTATCTAAAAGTAATTTGACATTCAACCTTTACACATGTACTAAATACAGCATTGCGTTACACCTATTTCATAAAACACAGAACCTATTGAAGATATTAAATAATATTATTAGGATCTCTATTTTTTTTTCATTTTACCCGTCTCACATGTACACAGGGTCACATTGAGTCCCTTAAAGCACTGTTAAAATCGAAGGCAAATTAAGAAACGCAATATATTTTACACATACAGACAATGACATTTGGGTACGAAAGAAAAGTACCTTCCTCTTAACTTTTATTAGACACGATATTTTACTTTCTTATTACTTTCATATTAAAGTAGGTACAGTCAAATTCTGGTTGCCACTTTTCGACTCACCGTCTGACCAGCTCTAAGACGGGATTCAGTCAGTAAGCACCTGCCTACTTTACACAACAATGTGTTCCAAAATCCATCCATTCCAAAACCTAAACAAGTTCATACATAATTTACTAACAAGACATAAAATAAACATACTTACCTACGTACAATTGGCCAAAAATGTGGTCTATCACCCTACGGTTGAAGTTCATTTGCACGTCATGGTACAACAAATACGATTTTCCCTTGCAATAATATTATGACAGTGACAAGTGTCAACCTTAGATCTCACAGAAACTTTTGTCAAAACGGGTACTTAGATAATTATATTTTATCATTGCTGTGGGCCTAGTATGGCTGCGTCTATATCGCGTGTCAAATGTGGATAAAGCATCCGTCACTCTCGTACTTATTTACGTGTCAGAAGGTGACAGATGCCTTATCCTAACTTTATCACGCGATAAACGCAGCCATATTAGGGCCCCTGGTAGACCATTTTCTTGGACGACCGACGTACCTACTGATAAAAAACCAAGAATTATGTCGTTGATAAAAACATAAATAATCATTTATTTAATTAATTTACCACATACCGGACTCTTTTACAAGAGTAAAACCTTGTTTAATTAAAGCCCCGAGCAGAAACATTGATCTGTTTGTAAATTGTGTCCCTAAATATTTTTTCTAATGACTGTACCTACCTACGTACCTACTCCATTGTATCTATTAAGAATCTCAGGCTTGTTATGAAAGCTTGCATTTTTGTACTATCTATCAAGACTCACCTCGTCCAAGTAATGTATAGCGTTACGTCATCTAATGAGGCTGCGAGAGAAAGCACATTGTAAGTATCTACACAATCTGGCTACGTCACCGTTGCGCCGCATCATATCGACATTCGACTAAAACATAACTTTTCTGCGTAAAAAATGCCCGTTAAGAATGTTACCGTAAGCGAATTTGAAAAGTAGCAATGTAATGCGAATGTTATTATTATTATTTTAATAAAATAATCAATGCAATGGTATTTATACAACTTTTAGTTTTCAGCGCCATCTGTTGCAGAGTAGCTTAACTAAAGTTGAACTCTTTTTACAGGCGATAATGGCAGCAACCACGCATTGTACCTCGAGACTATAGTAGAAGAGACTAGCGATGACCTTCGCTCTGAACGCTCGTCAGCAGCCACCTGGCTTTCCGATTCAGATGCCGACTCTGTCATTCATGTTCGGGGGAACGGAGGTAATTTTGTAACTACTCACGCCACCTAGCAGCGTATTGCTGTCTCAGATAATTTACTAATGTTAGCGCCATCTAGCGGCACATACTTGGACGACATCAAAATTCATGATGATACGAAACGACCACGTTATAAGTACAACCTTTAGGACTAGATGGCGCTAATGGTTATTATAATTATTTATTTTATGTGCCGTGACGTCCAGCTTTTCCCCCTAATTTACATAACTTTATAGACCGCGCTTTAGTGGCACCTGTACTTGAGTTAATTGTGACTTTTCAATTTAAAAGAGCTGCGAGGAGGGAGATAATTATTCGGTAAATAAAATACATCGTGTCAACATTGTAGGAGTCATACGGCTAATGATAATTTTAATTTGGCAACTGGTAGTCGTTTCCCAATTCTGCATCAGTTGGATTGTTTCCAAGTTCTGTCCCATAGACGCACGCGCCGCGGTGTCATTGTCATTGCCGGTGTCAGTCTGTACTGACGTGCTTCAGTACCATTTTATCTAATTCGGTCACAGCGTGTGAAGTGGTTACCCGTGTGGTACAGAGTAGATGCAGTTTGTAGTGGTGTAGTGAGTAAAGGTTTTGTTCGTAGGTTCGGAGTGCGACAGCGAGTCAGAACGCGAATGGGCTTGTCCCGCCAAGCGGCGGCGACGCGAGCGCGCGTCCTCGCCCACCACCAGCACGGGCTCGCTTTCGCGCTCCTCGAGCCTCGCGCAGTTCGAGTCCCTGGAGCGGTCCTGCGCAGCACCCGCGTCGCCCAGCCTATCTCCAGATTCACTAGAATCGCCGGTAGCCTCCCCACCGCCCGCGCACCTGCCCCCGGCACCACGCACGCACCTTTCTGCTGAGAACTTGAGTGAGGACAGTGGCTACAGTGAGCGCGCTCGCCGTCCGCCCCCGCGCCGCCAGCCAGAAATAGCGCACGGCGCCGCCGGTTCCGCGCCCGACCTCGCCGCCCTCGCGGAGCGGCGGCCGGCTCGAGCCGCGCGGGCGCTGTCTTTGCCCGCCGAGCTCGACGTGTGCGCGGAACCGCGCCGCCGCACTGGCACCTCTCGCGTGCGCTTCCGACAAAGCTTCGAAGTCACCGACGCGCTAACTGTCAGCGTGGCTGACCTCACCGCGTTGGACTACCGCGGCGGCCCGCGGCGCCCGCGCCTGCCGCCGCCGCCTCCACCACCGCGCCAGCCCCCACCGCCTCCTCCCTCCGCAAGACAACCCTCCCCCTTGCCTACCCGCGACCCCAGCGCTGAAAGCGATGACACCACCGAGTCTGAGATCGCCTTCACGCGCGAGATGGAAGCTACCGCCCGAAGGCTCGACGAGGCTGCCAAGCGTGCGCTCGAGGAAACTGGCAACTACGACAGGGAACTATCAGTGTTGACGGCCAAGAGACTGCGCGACTCGTGGGGTGCTTGGGACGATGTGCTAGATGAACTGCGCCGTCGAATGGAGCCATCGTCGGCATCG